>JACGDI010001568.1:0-52450 GCA_014898725.1 Jacaranda copaia | reverse complement strand
GAGGTCGATGTATTCTACCCCGAGCCCCTGGAACTAACAGCTCGTACTCCTCAGGGATATGGTACATTGCCCTAATTCATATCAGGTTGGCAGGGGTTATTTTGGATATTATCTTAGTATAATAGTTCGGGGTGAACAATTGACCCCGAGTTGCAAAAAATTTGAGTGGGCTAGCCTCACCCTCAGAAACTGCCCTCACACCGCTCGAGCTACTGGAACCACTCAAACTCAAGCTATCACTAGAAGAACTACTTGGACTGCTATCACGGGATGTTTCAATTGCACTCTCACCCTTAGCCCCCCTAATAGGCCACGTTCTTAGACCTAGTGTCCTCACTATCATAGCTGGTAGACATTTTTTTGTAGAAGAAAAGGGAAAAAAAAAAGCAAATGGCAGAGTAACTTGCAGTGGATATTTGGCAGGCTTTAACTGTACAAAGTTGGAGAACTTCGAAGGTAGGAATTCGACTAGATATAGAATCAGCAAAAGTGTAAATGAAGATTTATGTTCCCTATTATTTATAGATGTTTATACGCGGGAATCCAAGTGTCAGTTATGATTACACTTTACCTTCGTAAGTTCTTATTCTGTGAAGTAACCGATGCAATAAATGCAGTAGAACTGCCAAAAACCTTGATCAAACATTCAAAAACTTTGGTCGAAGATTTAAAAACCTCAATCAAATATGGCTAACCCCCATAACTGCCTTTTAACTCCCTACTCTTTCTCATCGAAAAGCTTGATTAGGATCACAAATTGGGAGGACTCATGAGATGGGATAGTCCAATAGGCTCACTAAGCTCAATGTCAATTACATTTAGCCCAACAGGGCCGTTGAGCCCAACATCAGTTTTGGGGCTAACCTATTTGACAACACCTATCTGGTCGAGTAAACTATAATCGATCGTGTTCAATGGGATGTGTTGCCTATTCTAGCCTGTGCTGTTATAGGCTGGCTGATCAGTTAAATAGTCAACCAGCTATGTCCGATTGACCGTTAACCTCAGGTCTCTTTCTTCGACGCTGACTCAGATCCATGTCGTATTTATTATTCTAATAGGTAGCATACCTCCGTATTAATGATACATGATAGCCAGTACATTCGCTACCACGAACACTGCCACCAACTTTGCCACTAGCCCTGTCACCTCCTTTGGCAGGGAGGCATCTACCAGAGGTACTGTTCACTTTGGAAAATAGAAGATTGTGCCAGCTAGAATAGTATTGAGATTTGGAATGACCATTTACCCCCTGGCAAGGACTAAAACCCACTTCACTTGGGAGGGGCACCATTGACAAATCATGCCTAGAGAAGGCTATAAATACTTCATATCCAACCACACTCCAGATAATGCCAAATACACTATAATCTCTTCATATTCTGTTCGATTATCTCATCTCAACCAGAACTGACTTGAGCATTGGAGTGCCTTAGCTGGGGGCACCTCGACTAGTTTGATGTGTGTTGCTTGTTGCAAATCTCAGACTTCAAGAAGAACATAAGTGGATTTCCTTGACCTCCTTGGTCAAAAATACCAAAATAGTACACCTTTTACTATATATAGCTTTCAACCTCATCACTAGGAATATCTAATAAAAAATGATACAATCAAAATGAATCAATCCTAGTACATTAATGTATTCAAACATTAATGATACATGATCACCACTTTTACTAAATAATAATTAATTAATACATAACATATAAGAAGACTCTAATTTAAGCATCCATATCACTCATATTCACAACAAACTCGCACGAGAGCTAATTGAATAATCATATAAAGTACAATAAAAAGTGCTTCTCAACCATATCAATATTAAAGAAAGCCATTATGGAGTAAAAGAAATACTCTTTAGCTAAAATACCAAATAATAGATTAGATGTGTAGAATTGTTATTATATACATATATATGTATATATATCATTGCTTATTAGTTCAGTTAGTTTTAGTTGGATGCATTTCTTTTTGTTGTGTTTGTTAATATGTTAGTTATATTTAGTTAGGGCTACAGCTATATTTTATTTTCTCGTCTTTTTTGCTTTATTACTTGTATATAAATAGTACTCTCTCCTCATCAATAAAGCAGAACTTTATTTTCTTCTCAGGAAATTCTCTTAGTTTCCTTGCCAAATCTCCTCTTTCTATATACAATATTACTTTCAGCAGTGCAGTGTTTTCTTTGATTTCTCACGATGAGATAGCTTTGCTTTCATGGAGGAGATAAATAAGAACTCCATAATGAATGCACAATAGATAGAGCAAGTAGAAGTAGAGGATTTGATTTTGGCAATCCTCTATTTCTTCAGTCCTTTGACCATCCAGGAATGGTGTTAGTTACCACACCATTAAATGGGAACAATTTATTGTCTTGAAGCCATGCCATGAAGATAGTGTTGGGAGCTAAGGTGAAACTTGGATTTATCAACGAAAAGTGTCCTATACCAGAAAAAAACTCCATAGGTATTAACAATGAATGCGAGTTGATTGTGTGGTAACTTCATGGATCTTAAACTCTATATCTAGGGATATTGTCAAAGCCTTTTTGTTCACTACCACCTCTAAATAATTATGGGAAGAGATTGAGGAAAGGTTTGGGTAATGCAATGACACTCTGATTTATCAAATTCAATGAGAAATAAGCTTGACTAGTCAAGATAATATGTCAGTTGTTTAATACTATACTAAATTAAAGAGGCTATGGGATGAATTGATTGTGTTGATGCCATTACTTGAATATACATGTGGAGTTAACAGGTCTATGGCTAGTATGAACTAATTCAATTTTTTGATACAATTTTTAATAGGGTTGAATGACTCATATGATCATGTAGGGAATCAAATCCTAGTTATGGAACCATTTCCAATTGTGAATAAGGTTTATTCTATGATTTTGAGAGTGGAAAAGCAAAGGTGTTAACTTTGCAGGATCTTCTCCCTACATTTCTCCATCATTTTCGTACACTTACAACAATTTATCCCTTGCATATATAAATTTTTTGGCTAATGTTTCATCTATAAAGGAACTTGAATCCTATAGATAGGCAAGCACTAGAGCTAAATGGATATCAACTATGCAAGATGAGATAAGAGCTCTTGAATCAAATAAAATATATGAGCTGGACCTATCTTCCTAATGGAAAGACAACCATAGGATCAAAGTGCGTGTATAAAGTGAACTAAAAACTAGATGGGACTATAGAAAGATACAAAGCCAGGGTTGTGGCTAAGGGAAACTAGAAAGCTAGAGTTGATTACATTGGCAATTTCTCCTTAGTTGCTGCATTAGTTATAATAAGGCTCTTCCTAGCATTAGTTGTAGAAAAATCTTGGTTCATTCATCTACTAGATATAAATAATGCTTTTATTCATAGGCATATTAATGAGGAGATTTACATGGTACCTCCCGATGGATATAGCAAAGTAAAACTTGGACTAGTCTCCATATGGCAACTGCTTGTTCGCTAAGAAATCTCAAAACTCTTTCTTAGCTTTATTAGTGTATATAGATGATGATGATGAACAATAAATAATAGTGGTTAGACAATCTTTACACTCTGAATTCACAACCAAAGATCTTGAGGTCTTCAAATATTTTCTCGGAGTTGAAATTGCAATGCCATAGATGGTACATATCTCAACCAAAGAAGTACATCTTGTATATATTAGAGGATGTTGGATTGATGGGAGCAAAACTTGCTAGCACACTCTTTCCTAAAAACCTCAAACTTACAGTAGCAGGACTTCTATGTGAAGACCTGGCTCAGTATTGAAAAATGGTTGGCAAACTGTTATACCTCAATTTAACTAGACCAGACATCACCTACGTGGTCTAACAGCTAAGTCAATATGTGAATGCACCCACAATTGAACACAAGAAAGTAGCTATAATGTTATCTAGTAGTTGAAAGGATATCCATATAAAGGGCTTTTCTTTGTAGCACATAACTTTATTCAGTTGACAACTTATTATGATATTGATTGGGCAGCTTGTACTACTACTGGATGCTCCATCACTGGTTACTACATATTCCTTAGAAGTTCTCTTATATCTTGAAAAACTAAGAAGCAGACAATCATCTCTCAATTATAGCTAAAGTCGAATATAGAAGCATGGCCTCCACCATTTGTGAACTCCAATAGATCTCTTATCTCCTTACAGACTTTCACATTTCAATCCCTTAACCCATTCCATTGCTACGTGATAATAATGCTACTATCCACATTACTGAAAACCTGGTGTTTTATGAAGGAACCAAGCGTTTGGACATTGACTGCCACTTAGTTTGTGATCAATTCAAACTCGACTTCATATAACCTCAACACATATCTTCACCAAGAACTTGTCCATCTGTTCTTTTCAGTAGATACTTCCAAGTGGGGCTTGTACGACATCCAACTTTAGGAGGGTAAGGGGGAGGTAGAAGTTGTTATTGTATATATATTTATCATCACTTACTAGTTCAGTTAGTTTTAGTTGGATGCATCTATTTTTGTTGTAACTGTTAATTTGTTAGTTAGTTATAATTAGTTAGGGTTACAGTTGTATTTTGTTTTCCCCTTTTCCTGCTTTTATTGCTTGTATATAAATAGTACCCTCTCCTCATTAATGAAGCAGAACTTTATTTTGTTCTCTGAAATTTTTCTCAGTTTCCTCTCTAGATATTTTCTATTTTACTTCTTCTTTGTAGCTAATTTTTTTCTCCTTTAATAGTGACAACAAAAATAGAACAAGATGGAAGGATTTATTGGAGTGGAATAGTTTTTCGCCCATTTGAGGTCTTTTTTTTATACTTAGACTGCGCTGGGGCTACTCGTGTATTGCTCATGTTGCACATTGTGCGTGCCCTTGCTATGTGCTTGTCATATGCTCCAATAAAGTTTCAAAAATTGATATCTTTTTCATTTTTCATCCATTTTTCACATACAATATATTTTTTTGATTGCATTTTCAAAATCTACAGTGTCATACAAAAGATGTGCATCAAAACTAGAAAAAAAAGAGTATGATAGATGCATCTATTAAAAAATAAAAAATCCCTTCTATTTCACCAAATTAGAACAAGGAATATATATACAAAAAGGACTACATATGGTGTAAAAATAATGAAGTGTTTCAGGCTTGAAATAAATGAAAACAATTAAATTTTCAAGCAAAAAATTAAATATATTTAACATTCGATAAACCAAAAATGATAAGATTCAGACCTATTGGATCCGATATCGCTATTGAAAAACTAACACCAAAATTCATAGATAAATGTTACCTAATGTGGTATAAAATTTTCAACCACCACTTGGATTAAAACACAATACAAGCCTTTTATTGTGCATATATTTCAAGAATTCTATTGATTGCAATCCTTTACTAGCACTCTATTGATTGTGTATGGATCCAAGACTACTACAAAACTACCCATGAATTTGCACACTAAACCCTTGGGATCGAATTAGTCACTACAAAAAGGCAATTGAAAAGAGTATTTTTATGGAGAAGAATAGACACTTCATTTAACTTCAAAAGAGTCACTATAAAAATTCGAGCATCACTACAGCCAATTAATTTCTAATGCTAAAAATTTATGTCATTTTCTATGAAATTTTTCTAGCCAAGTTTAAAGTTGATGCTCTCATAGTTAATTCTCGCTATGACTAATCCGTAACTGATGAACATTTTGCTTATATATATATATATATTTTAATTTTCATATGTGTTAGGATTCCCTCAGAATACCTATTTTTGATTATGTCCCTCTTGTAAGAATGTAGAAATATGATATTTGCAAATATCTTCTTAAAGCAGCAGTTGAAGTTCAATGACAACTAGTTGGTGCAGCAAAACATAAAACCTTTCTTTCATAAAACAAAGCAATATTGGCATAATACTATTACACTATTCCTGGGCTAATTGAAGACTGTTGCACTATTCTTGGACTGATTGAAGACTTACCTTTGTATACCAAATGCATTACTATTTAAATAAAAAATAGATAGTGTGCAAAGTAAGAGAGTGCTATTGAGAGTTGTTAGGATTATTTCGTTAATCTTCACTTTGCAAAATCCCAGTATAATTTGCAGAGTATTTTAGTTTATTTCTATGAGGTTTTGGAAGTTAGCGCTACTCATTGTACTTATTCTTGTTTCTTTGCTAATAATATTTGTAGGTTCAAAATTCTAAGTCTTCTGGCTTAGGTAGTGGAGTAGGCTTACCGAATCAATAAAAGCACCTTGTTCCATTTATCTATATTTCTGCTTTCACTGGAATTTTGGTTACATCTAGAACATTTAGCTTATTCTCTATTTTATTTCTTGGCTCTTTTGAGTCCATTACCCTTTTGGGAACTTATATTTTTTCAATTGATATCAGAGTGAGGTCATAAGTTCAAGTCCCGAGGATGTTACTGGGGGGTAGATAGTTGGATTTATTATCCGTATCATCCTTTAACTCAAGGATTAACAGTTCCACCTATGGTGCTTATAGGGCATAGCCACCTCAAGCCGATCGTATCCTTATATGGTGCTTTGCAATGTCAAATATATAAGAAAATAAAATTGCACTTCTACTAATACTATAGCTTTTGGCCCAGTAGTAGGCGCTTGATCCTAACAATTGGTAACCAAGTATGATGACACTATTTTCACTGTAATCAGAGAGAGAAACATATATTGCATAAACCTACATGATTTTTCAAACACAATGTTGAATGCCTAGTTGCAATTGATGAATCTTGTTGGATTTAGCATACACGTGTTGGTTATGATAACACGAAACTCTTGAATCATTTGATTAAAAAGAATTTAGTGAAAGGCATCCCTAAAATAAAGTTTTCAAAAACCAAAATATGTGATGCATGCATGAAAGACAAACAAGTGAAAACCTCTTTTCAACCAATAAATGATATTACATCTTCAAAACTACTGAAACTTCTGCATCTTAACTTGTTTAGACCCATGAAACATCAATCTTTTGGAGAAAACAAATATGTTTTGTCATCATAGATGATTTTTCTTGATACACCTGGGTAATGTTTCTTTCACACAAAAATGAAGCTCTATATCATTTTATTACTCTCTCAAAGGACATCCAAAATGAAAGAGTTTTTGATTAAGACTATCAAGAGTGATCATGGCATGGAATTTGGGGATCATAAGTTTGCTACTTTTTGTAATGATGCTGGTTTTACTCACAACTTTTCTGCTCCAAGAGCACCCTAACAAAATTGGGTGGTCAAAAGAAAAAATACAGTTTTACAGGAAATAGCATGTACAATGTTAAATGAGTATGATCTTCCTGAGCATCTTTGGGCTGAGATAGTCAACACAGCATGTTATGTCATCAACTAAGTTTTCCTAAGACTATTTATGAAAAAGACTCCATACAAACTCTAGAAGGGTAAAATACCCAACATATCTTATTTTCATGTATTTTGGTGTAAATATCACATCTTGAATGATAGAGATCAACTTGCTAAATTTGATTCTAAATTAGATAAGGGTATATTTGTTGGTTACTCAACACACAGTAAAGCTTATAGAGTTTTTAACAAGAGAAAAAGTACTATACAAGAATCCATACATGTGGTATTTGATGAAACTAACCCTCTTCTAGCTGAGGATTCCTTGAGCATAGAAATTGCAAGTTTTGATCAAGTGTTAGAGACACTTTAGCAAGAAAACTAAGAAGAAAGAGACACATCCCAACATCTCATTGAGATAGTCTCAAGTTCAAGTAGTACTTCCAATGATGGAATTGGAGATAAAATTAATAAATTCAAACATGCGTCAAGCTATCCTGCACAAAACATCATTGGAGACCTAGACGGTGGAATTACTACAAGGTCTAAAACAACTGATTCAAAACTTTCTAACCTTGTGTATTTGTCCTATGTAGAACTATGCAATATAAATGAGGCACTGAATCATAATTCCTAGTTGAGTGTAATGAAAGAAGAACTAAAATAGTTTGAGAAAAACTAGGTTTGGAACTTAGCAAGGAGACCTAATAATCACCTCATAATTGGTACTAAATGGGTTTTTTGAAACAAACTAGATGAACATGGTGAAGTTGTTAAAACAAAGCTAGACTTGTTGTAAAAGGGTACTCTTAATAAAAGGGTATTGATTATGATGAAACCTATGCATCCGTTGCACGTTTTGAATCCATTCGCATGTTGCTAGCTTATGTATCACATAAAAACTTCATTCTCTATCAAATGGATATCAAAAGTGATTTTTTAAATGGACATCTAAAAGAAGAAGTCTTTGTTGAACAACCTCCTAGTTTCAAAAATTCAAATTTTCCAAACCATGTCTTTAAATTATTAGAAGCTCGTTATTGATTACAGCAAGCCCCTAGAGCAAGGTATGATCGTTTAAGTTCTTTCCTTATCTCAAAATATTTTTACATGGATAAAGTAGATACTATGCTTTTTACAAAAACATCAAACAGTTATTTACTACATGTCCAAGTGTATGTGGATGATATAATTTTTGGTGGCACTCATAAGGATATTTGTGATGAATTTGCATCATGCATGACAATAGAATTTAAAATAAGTTTTATGGGTGAGTTAAATTTTTTTCTTGGCCTCAAGAAAAATACACTAAGGAACTTTTGCAAAAATTTAGAATGTAGGATTGTAAAGAGTCTAGCGTTCCCATGGTTGCATCTACAAGGCTGGAACTTGATCCTGAAGGTAAAAGTGTAGATAAAACAACATATAGGGGCATGATCAGAAGCTTGCTGTATCTAACTTCCAGTTGCCATGATATACTATTTGCCACCAGTTAATGTGCTTGGTTTCAAGGATAATCAGAAGAACATCTCAAGGTTGTCAAAAGAATCCGTCGCCATCTCAAAGGAACCACCAACAATGGCACGCTCAATCCAAAACTTTTAATCTTCTTGGGTATTTTGACGCTAACTATGTAGGGTGCAAGATTGATCAAAAAAGCACTATTGGAACTTGCCAACTACTAGGGTCATGTCTAGTAAGTTGGTGTACAAAGGAACAAAGTGTGGTGGCTATGTTAACAATTGACGCTGAATACATGGCGCTAGGTAATTGTTGCTCACAAGTATTATAGATGAAACAAACCCTCAGTGATTATGGATTAAGATTCCCTTGCATATCTATCTTATGTGACAACATCAATGATATTTGTATCACTAAAAATCCTGTGTATCACACCCGCACAAAACACATTGAAATAAGGCACCATTTTATCAAAGATCACGTTCAAAAGGGAGATGTGAGCATAGATATCATTGAAACCAAAAATCAATTGGCTAATATTTTCACCAAACCACTTCTTGAAGATCATTTCTGTTTTCTTAAACAAAATCTAGGTATTATACCTTTTCCATCTTTCTCATAAATTTTTGGTATGAAAAATCATGAGAATTATGTTTGGCATTTGTATTTTCTCTATCATTATATTTGGCATGTGTATCTTCTTAGTCATATTTATTTCCTTTTTTTATAAAACTGTCAGATTATTTTCTTTTAAATTTATTCTGGGAGGGAATTAAACTACTCAACGTTTTACACGCAAATCCACAAAAATCCTTAGAATCAAAAGGGTAACTCCTCGTATTCACTCAAACCTTTTTTCTTTTTCACACCGTTTGCAAATTTTTTTCACCACCATCCACCATGACCGATAGCCCCAAATTGATGTCTAAAAAATTGGTTGACTACATATTTAACATTGATGAATCTAGTCACCACACTTCTTTGCTCTCTCTCTCTCTCTCTCTCTCTCTCTCACCAACTTTTCATCGCTCATCGTTTCCTCGAACTTCTCCTTCTTTGCTACTTCCTCTCTCCTCCCTTATTTTATAATCTTTTCCACACGCACCTCATAACTTCACTGACTCTTCCTTCAACAACTAGGACTTCAAATCTGTGCTTATCTCTATCAAATTTCCAACACCTCACACTAATTCTTTTCAACCAATATCATAACTAGAAAACTAAATCGAGGAAGACCCATTAATTTCTCTGAAATTCCTCCATCTCCTATCCACCAATAGGTTGATCAAATAGGCTGAAAGTTTATGATGCAAAATAATGAAATTGCATTTCCCTTACTGGTTTGCCTCTTCTATGCCAACTTGGTGGTGATTAAACGTATTAGCCCTGCAAACACTTCCATTCAATCTAATGTTCTTAGCACCCTCATTTCCCTCATTATTGAGAAAATAAATCGCTTCCTAGGGCTCCCAAATACTGGTGTTCAAATTTTTGCATATGGTGAGTGGTGTCATCTTGATTGTTTTGATGTCAACTGTGTTAAACAACTCTTCTAGGATGGAAAATCCCTAAAATTAGCGGCTGGTGTTGCACTCAAACTTTTTGCTAGAGACTATTTTTTCCTTCATCGCTTAATCATGCTCACCATTTTTTTTGCCTCTTCTGCTAGTGGAGGTCATTCAATTGATTTGAACTGTTTGTCTGCCTTTCTTCTCTATATGGATGCCATTGGTCAAACTATCAATGTTGAGTATATTATCTTACATAACATGGTCTATACCCTCAGACACTTCTCAAAGAACCTACCTTATAATATGGTCTATTTCCAACCCCCTGGGTTGGAGAACCTAGTGAACAAAAAGTGGTTGATTTACCTAGCCTCAAGAAGATGAAAATCCAAATTAGTGAAGATGGAGTGTGGTTTAAAGGCACTTCCATATTTGCTACCCTTCCTTCCGCTCCTCAACATATCACTCGTTGTAACCCTGAAAAAAAACCACTTTATGTCTTTGATAGCTCTATCTGTGAATTTAGCTCTAGTGCCTTTGAAGGAATCATTTCTAAAAGAAAATCTAAACCACAGGATGTTCCAGCACCTGATTTATTAGCTTCTATTCAAGCCAATGCCTCTTCTATTGAACAACTTGATCACAAAATTACTGCTCTGGCTACCTCTGTTGAGGATGACTTCCATCATTGCAAGACCAAAATATTTGATCTTCATGATGAGATTAAGGACCTTTGCTATTCTCTCCATAAATGCTCTCATAGTCACTGATCTTTTTGATGCTATAGGGGAGAAAAGTGTTGCTCTGTTTTGTTGGTTTGTCTCATATTGATGATACATCTGTTATGTGTTGCTTATATGCTTTGCTTTTAAATACTACTTCTTTTATGAACTAAATGTTATGGTTTTTTTTTTTTAACAATTGATGCTATTATGTTCAAACTTAATTCTAGAAAAATACTTTTGATGTTATGCTTTGTTATTATGGCGCATAAATTTGCTTTGCTCTATCCTATGGTGGTTGACAAGGGGAGAATACTCTATCTTAATTCTAGAGAGCTTTGTGATTGCAGTATATTTTCTTTTCGTGCAACAACTCTTTTTAGACTTGGGGAAAACAAACAAGAGATATCATCAAAATGGGGGAGATTGTTAGAATGCTCTTAGAATACCTATTTTTGATTATGTCCCTCTTGTAAGAAAGCATAAATATGGTAGTTGCAACAATCTTCTTAAAACGACAGTTGAAGTTTGGTGACAACTAATTAATGCAGCAAAACATGGAACTTTCCTTTCACAAAACAAAGCAATATTAGCATGATACCATTGCACTATTCCTAGGTTGACTGATGACTATTGCACTATCCCTGGGTATTGAAAACTTACCTTTGTATACCAAGTGCATTACTATTTAAATAAAAAATAGCTAGTCTGCAAAGTAAGAGAGTGCTATTGAGAGAGTTAGGATTATTTCGTTACTCTTCACTTTGCAAAACCCCAATATAATCTGCAGACTACTTTAGTTCATTTCTATGAGGTTTTGCAAGTTAGTGTTGCTCATTGTACTTGGCCTTGTTTCTTTGATAATAATATTTGCAGATTCAAAATCCTAAGTCCTCTGACTTAGATAGTGGAGTAAGCTTGCTAAATCAATATAAACACCTTATCTCATTTATTTATATTTTTGCTTTCACTGGAGTTTCGGTAACATATGGAACTTTTAGTTTATTTTCTGTTTTACTGCTTGACTCTTTTGAGTCCATTACCCTTTTGGGGCCCTATATTGTTTCAATATGGGTAATGCATAATTAATTACTTTATGCTTCGAAAGTACAATATTATGATTAATAATTAATAGTTTTATTTGATTATAATTAAAAATATATATATTTGGTACAAAAATTCGTAACTATTTTTGTAGCTATAGCTATGAAAAATATAGCTACAAAATTAATTTTTTATTAATTTTTCCACAATAGATACTTAAATTGTTGGTAGTGGGTGAAGAATTTCATGTAAATAAGTGTTCAGTTCATGCATAAGGAAGAGTTCCAAACTTATAATAAAAAATATAATCCATCCAAATATGAAATTCGGATCCATTTAAATATGAATGTGTATAAAATCATGGATCTAAACCTCAAGTTTGCAACTCTCACGCAAGCTTATGAAATTATTGACACCCAAGGACCACAAAATTTTGCAAAAGTGAGGAGATGGGATAGAAGGGAACAACCATGCATTACAATTGTCCCTAAAAATCAGTATATATGTACTAATCAAAATCGTGATCATGATCAACTCTAACACATTAATTCCTGTCGAAGTCAAGCCAAGGCATATCCATAGAAAACATGCCTTACGATACACACACTCACACACACACAAGATTGGCTTATTTGGGGCTTATTTGCTGGATCATCCAATCAACCAAAAGTCGGACTTGATAAAAAAGCGGATGGAGAATCCGGTTCTTTTTATCTACTTTCATGATCCACCTTCTCATTCATTAACATCTCATTTCAACTGATCAGACTGCTGATGCTTTTTCCGAGGGAATATATTTCTCGTTGTTAATTTGACAAGTGCGACTTCGGAATTCAACAACTCATTAGCATATACATATATATATATATATTGTCTTATAAAGAAATTCATGATCTAATGCTGCAAGTCCATTTATATCTCATAATTTTGCTCTCAAGTTCATCTTCTTCAGGTCAATTGGATAGAAGCATTAGACCTTAATTTGCAAATCCCAGAGAAAAATTAACATACACAGAAGAAGGAGATCCCACAAGATTGGAGATAAAGAAAGAGATTTCATTAGCTAATGCACATTGAAGTGACATGAAATCCTTCTTAACAGAGGAATATTGCCAGCCAAAATCAGTCGCCAAACATGAAGTTAAACCTTATTAAACGTTTGAAGGACAGAAAAAGAAAAAAAAAAGAAAGTACAAGATAAAAAGAAGAGGGAAAAAAGAAGAAGAAAAAGGTTCCCGCAGGGTTTTTAAAGCTGGTAATCCTGTGATCGATAAATCCAAGTACTCTTGTTTGGATCAATAGCCCTACATTGCTCCCCCTGAAACGGGAGAATACAAGAGAATAAATACAGTGAAAAGCACACGAAGGAAAAACTAAAAGATAATATATATACATATATTATACAAAAATTAAATGACATGGGAGATGGCTCATGTATTTACCAAAATCTCTAGGTGTCTGGCATTTGTAACACTCTGTCCTGCTAGCATAATTATGCATACCGCATCCTAATCTGTCCATATAATATTGAAGGGTTTTGACTTAGAGATAAACAATCTACAAAAGCTAAACAATTTAAGGGAAAAGCAAAGGTCGTTATATATATACACAATGAATTGAATTATATATATATATATATTAATTATACCTGTTGCAAATCCAATCACCAGTTTTCCAACCAGGAATAGCATCGTATGAATAGCCAGAAGATGCCATCATTCCAGCACCATATCCGCAGTAATCCCTTGATGCAGAACATCTATAGCAGCTGGTTCTGCTGGCATAGTTATGTGCTCCACAATTAAGGGCACCACAGTACCAGTCTCCTGCCAATACTTCAGCTTTTGGCATTGCTGAATATGAAGAAATTTCGGCCGCAGTAGCGTATTTGGGACAGCTACATCGTTGGCATGAATCACGCTTTTGGAAGTTTAGGTGCTGACATGCACCACACATCCAGTCTCCTTGCCTGCTGCTCATTCTGTCCCTAAATATGCTTTCTGACCTATAATAGCAGTCAGAACAAATTAAAGGAGATAATTTAACATGATTTTTTAAATGTGCTTAATTTATGTGAGACTAAGATAGAGATATCTAATATTTAGCTAGAAAAAAGTACATGGAACGCCTTGCCTTTTTATACGAGACTAAGAAAGGAAATTTTTTTTTGATGCATTGAAATTCTTGCGCATATGATCATATGGGAAAAATCAGGTAGAAATTGAACATGCAGAAGGTAGAAAGCTAGAAAACTTATGTCTCACCTCGAAAGAACCAAAAAAGGGTAAAAAAAAATGAAGCAGCTGGTCAAGAAATTAGAGCAGTGTCGATGGGGATGTATTGTGCTATTTTTCTGAATGTTGGTGATTTTGGAGAATGGTTTGATATGGGTATATATATACTGCTCATACGGCCTCTTTTGTGGGGCCCCATTGACTCTATTTTCGTTGGTTATGAACTTCAGATGGTTCCCTAAAGATGGGATTCCAAAAGCAGAATTCTGAAAGTTTTAGATACACAAATAGACCTTAATTTCCTACTACTCTACTTCCTCTTGATTGAGGGGAGATGGGGTAGGGGGTGGTGGCTAAAGTTATGAACTGGTAAATCCATGTGCAGAAGAAGCTTTTTTTCTTTTCTTTTTTTTTTGTTCAAGAAATGAGTAATTAATAATGCCCACTTTTTCCCCTGATTCCCTATGCATTATTATCGAAAAGAGTTTAAATGTTATTCTGTATTCTTTGCCCATTTCTAGCAAGGCGTTATGAGGGGAAGATGTTATGTGGTGAGGTGGGTGGATATTTCACGCTTCCTCACATATTCTCTCACTCGAATAAAAGGAAACGGTGGACGCCGTTGTAATGGATGCACATGCATGGGAAAAATTGTCAAATTTTGAAATAAGAGATGAAATATAAAATGAAATAGAAGATTCAAAGTGTGAAATTGCAATTTTGATTCTATGTTAAAGTTTTTATTTCATTTTATGATTGTGTCAAGTGTATAAGATACTTTCTTATAAAAATAATTGATTGAAAATTAAGAAAGCTTTGCATGTATTCATCAAATTGAAATTGAGATGAATCACAACATAAAAGGAAGATTGAAAATGCTGAAATTAAGGGTTGTTAGCATTGTAGAACTTGAATTATTTAAGGTAACAATTTAGAACTTTAATTAAAAAAATTCACAATCAAGATATGGTTGCCGGAAAATTCAGAAGTCCCTAGACTTAATATGTGCAAAATTTGTGACTGATATGGCTATTTCTGACAAAACCAATCCTACATGGACACAATCACTTGCCAACTACTTGGTGCGAAAAATTGACAAATAACTTGGAATTATAATTAGAGTTTTAGGACTTTAATTAATTAGTTGAGGTGACAATTTAGAACTCAAATTTAAAATAAAAAATTGCCAAAAATTGGGACAGTAATCACCCGAAAATCCTTTTACCTACTGAAGGTATTGATTCATACAATAAAATATAATCTAATTGCCCGGACAATAGTGTGTAAGGAGTCAAAAGATATTTGGGACGGGTTCTAACCGTCTTAAAGTAAGATCTAGAGGTTATGTAAGATTTGGACATATATTCTTGTTTGATAAACAAAAAATCTTAATTTAGGCCGAAGAAATTTTCTTCGATTCAAAATATAAATTTTGTATTAGACCTATATACGAACGAATTAATTTTAGGGCCTACCTTTTAAAACTATTGTTTTCTCAAGAAAGATAACTAAAATGGCTAACCATTGTCCTCGTTTGATGAATTTTCTTTTTTCTTTTTATATATGATTAATGTTTTATATTGCTATCTCTACTAATTAAAATTGTGAAATACCCCTGTCCCCTAATCACAGAGCAAATTTGACGATTTTGCCCACACGCAGGTTTGCTCGCGGACAGCATACTTGTATTCCATGTAAGCTGCATCTGTCCCTTCGTTGATGATGATTAGCTAAGCTTATGCATATTGATCCATTTAACGTGGTTGACGTTAATTCAAAGGAAAGCATATAACTGCAGAAAAAAAGAGAAACATTTGTGATGCGAATCAATTCCTCATATATAATGCACATTCGATCCATTGACAAATTCCATTCTCTGTTGCATGTATATATGCATGAGTCAGATTCCTTCTCTGTGCAATAATTCAGTAGGCCATTAGAACATGGATATTGTCCACTAGCATTCTTACGTCGAGTCCAATTCACTCGTTTGTCTCATGCCATCTTTCAGGTCCCTTTCCATACTCTCTCTCTCTCTCTCTCTCTCTCTCTATATATATATATATATATATATCATCATGGCACGCTATCTCTTTAGTTTATCATATTAATGATTTTAATTATATTAATAAATAATAAAACAATCAATTTTTTATATAGTGTAGTCGGTAGAAAAACAATAGCATAATTCTAACAATTCTCACCGAGCAATATAATATTAATTATTGATTAATATAAACTTATATATAGCAAATAATTCAGATGTCGAAAGTTCAAAAATGTGGAAGACGTTTCTTCATTATATTTTGACCTTATTGCTTGTGTCTTCTAATTTTTTATTCAATGATATACAAATGTACTTTTGAAATTAAAATGAAAATTAAGAGTATAATTGGTAATTCAAAATTTGATGTACATGATGTAATCACTACTTTGAATGTGTAAGAGACCTTTTCTCTTTATATACATATATATATATATTGTATATTGTATATTATATATATACATGTGTGTGCATGTGTGGGGAACAGCTCTAGCTAGTTAGCATCTCTTTTCATGCAATCCGAAGTGCAATAATGCGCGCGCGTATGAGATTCCTTGGACCCGATTGCATGCATTTCACGTATTCAGCTCATAAAGTCAGAAAGCAACGCGAACTCAACTGCACGAAATTGAGGAAGCCAAATGCCAATTTAATTCATTTTCTGCAACATCAGAAAAATCATAACATCCTCTAAGAGGAAAGTTCTGCATTTGCTTCGGAATATATATAGAGTGGGAATATTCTGCGGACACTTTTCCTGTCTGAAACAATTGACTAATACAGTGTTCCAGTGTCTGCTGGCTATTGCTTAAATTAATGGGAAGAGCAACGCCATTTCTCCATTGAAATTACGATTAATTTATTGCATTCCATGGCAAGTATATTAATCAAAGTTGCTATTTTAGTCAAGTGCATATATACCCTGCCTAATTTTTAGTATTTCACATTCATGCATTGATTTGATCTTCTTGAATCTAGATCATACTTATCTGATCAATTTAATTTACATCATTTCTTAATTAAGTTCTATTCTCACATTCTAATCATAGTCTTTCTTGACGGCTTTCCCTAGTTATATATATTGTGATGGACAGGATTAATCGTAGTCATTTTATATACGTTGAAGTAACTCCATCATACATTCACTTCACGACATGGTTCAAAATTCCAAAGAATACAAGAATAAGGCAAAATTGCTTTTTTTTTTTTATTATGACTTTATAACCCATTTTGACTTTTGGTCCTATAATTTGTAAAATAGTAATTTTAGTTCTATATGTATTAAAAAATTATCCCATTTAGTCCCTTTTTCACCAAAGATCAGAAAAGTCATTGAAAACATTGACGTTGTACGGTGCAAGCGCACCCATTTAGGATTTTTGCCTTGTTGGTAAAAAATTAGCTAACATATTCACGTAATAAGGCTAGTTGTCTTATTTGTTTTTTTTTTCCTTGTTCCTTAGTTCGCAATATGACTTTGAATTGGTGATATTATATATATATATATATTATAATTTATTTATTAATTTAAGAAATAAAAAAATTTAATCTATCATATTAACAATATAATTTTAACTTACATGCTTAAAATAATTTAATTATAAGGAACACAAAAGGAACAAAAAAGGGAAATTCCTCCACTCACCACTCCGTGGCCAGCCCCTATGATCAAGTTGGCCATGACGGCCTCCTGGCATGGCCAACCTAGCCAAATCTAGCCACAGCCTGATCGCCTAGCCAAACCCATCATGGCTAGATGTGACCAGGTGGTCAGCCATGGCTAGATCAAGCTAGGTGACAACCATGGCCACGGGATGGCCATGGTGAGCCTCTCCAGGCTGCCCCTAACCCCTTGGCTCATAGCTGTCATGGCTAATAGACCTTGGTAGCCTAGGTGCTTAGAGGGGTGTGTGTGAGTTGAGCAGAGTTATACTTATGATATATGTATATATGTTTATATAAATACATGTGTGTATAAATGTGTGTGCATATTTCATGTATATATATTAAAAACATGTTAGCTAGTCTTCACCAACAAGGTAAAAACATTAAACAAGCATCGTGCCATGTCTGATTTTCTAGCAACATTTTTTATCTTTGATCAAAAAAGGACTAAATGTAACAATTTCTTAATACATAAAGAAGTAGAATTACAATTTTGCAAGTTATAGCACCAAAAGTCAAAATGAAAAAATTTATAGGACAAAAAATATAATTTGTCCCAATAAATAATAAGTGCTCATATAATAAATAAGCAAGGACACATTCACTCATTCCCTTAGGAGGTCATCTTGAAGCACATATAATATGAATATGTACTATGATGGAACTCCGTCTCAATTTGGGTATAAAATGCACTCAACTTCATGTGAACCCTAGTCTAGTTAATTACTGCTTCAGCGTTTGATCTATGCACCATCGAATAATTACTCTCCAAAATACCTTCTAATGATTTATATGTTCGGCTATAAAAAAAACTTTTATAAAATTTTGAAATACTTAATAATCAATCAAATATAATCTTGTCTTAACCTTGAGCTAAGATGATTTTACATTCAATATAAAAGTTAGCACTCCAATTGTGAGGAAATCATCTTTAGAGATTTCAATTGTGCGACATGATTTCTAACTCTCATCTTGCTCATGATCACAATTGAAAGGTGACTGCTTGTGTGAGAGGACCAATCAAAACTTAGTGATTCTTATCTATAAAATCTAGCACCAACCACATAATTAGAAAACAAAGGCATCTCATTAAATGTAAATGTTCTTACAAGCTGAAAGAATTAAATTTTAATCTTATACCACTAACATGCCTTTGAAGGATATATATCTTTATATAAAAACTCAATTAAGGAATAAAACTGTTGGGATATACTTGCAATTAGTTTGAATTTGCCATATGTTGTACCTCTTAGGTTGCAACATAATTAATAATAACCCAAGTTATTTCAACTTAACTCCTACTCTTCTAGTCTTGTATACCATGATCTACTTCTTCTTTTCCCACAAATAGAATTTCCTCCCTATTTTAAGATTATAATCAAAGTAACTATCTATTACACTCCAAAGTCTAGGGTTTCCAAGTGATTATCCAAGAAAGTATGATAGTGAAAATTTTAGAGAGAGCTTTTCAGAATATCATTTTCCTTAAAACCCTTAACATCTATTTATAAATGTGGGTTGAGGCTTCACGATGGACCCACCTACTTAGCTTCTCATAAAAGCTTTATCCTTGGCTTTTTGAGGAAGCTTCCCTTTGCATGCTGAGTAAGCTTTATGGTGAGCTCTTATGTAAGCTTTACTCTTTGAACGCTTGAGTTAGCATGCTTTAGCTGCTTAAGAAAGCTTTTTATTAGCTTTCTAATTAAACTTCCTTTAGATTCTCAACATTGCCTTACTTTACAAGTTGCTAAAGTTTCTATCTATAAGCTTTTTAAATATGAATTTTTGTTTATCCAATCTATATAGACCATGAGCCAATACTTTATCCAAATTGCTATATCTCCCAATCAAATATATTTGATATGCTATGTCCACAAATCTCAATTTAGAGATCTCAACTTTAAAGAATTAACTCTTATGTCATTCTTTCATATAGAAAGTGGAGCATTCAACCAAGTAAGGAAAGAAAAATGAAGGTGTTATATGAAGTAAGCACCAAAGTAACATGAGATTATAACACCAAATAGAATCTTGCTATACCTTGAACCAAAACCAAGCATCTTTGATCCCTCAAATAAAGAATAGAGCATGATTGACATTCTCAAATTTTTTTCCATGCCTACAAGTATGCCAAAAATATTTTGACATAGTTGGTTGACCTATGAGGAATACAATAAATGTACGTAATAATATAGTTCTTTCTTTTCCCTTACATACCAATTTATTTGGGAGAAAGTGATTTTCTAAACAAGTGTAATAGAACAAAATCAAACTTAGTAATTTGATAACTTGCTAAAGTAGTAACATAATGCTTATACTTCATTATATGTTAACCTCAAAGGGGATAAAGAATACTATATGTTCACATAGTGAAAAATAGTGATCTATTTGTCACTATGTGCTTGTCCTAAAGTACATGCAGTGTGGATACATAATATGATGGAGCTCCTACTCAAGTAGGCATGTCACTCTCAAGAAAATATCACATGAGTTGATATACAAATACTATACAAGGGTCTAACCTATGCACAAACATATAGTTGCATGTTTGACTCCTAATTAACATGCTTTTATAAAAGTTAGGAGGTATTTCATGGTGATCATTTATGAACTCATTTGAGTTCACAAGTTCAAACAATTTTATATGCTCGACTTTTTACGCTACCTCAAGAGCAAAAATTCAACAATCTTGCTAGCTACCGCAACACAGGAGTAATTACCCATGTGAGTGGGCACATCTAAGCTATGTGACATTAACAAACTAATAAGAACTTCAAATATCATTATGTTGTCAACCATACATATAGTCCATGTCAATCAAATTCTATGTAACTTAACACAATTAATGTGCCTTTAAAACATATCTCAATATTGGATTTTGGAGTGCAGAATACTAAAAACATTGGCATAATGATGAAGAAAGAAGGAAGAAAAACATATCTTATGTATTTCTATGTAAAAAGGGGAGTATAAATACAATGCTATAAACATAGCATGGAGAGCAAGGTAACAAAATGAATAAGGAATCTGCCTACACATGTACAGTGAAGATTAAAAGAATAACAAATTTGTAACAAACTCTATAGCTAGCCATATATCATGAGTGAGGTGGCTATTTTATTTTGGCATATTGAATATGAGATAACACCCCTTGGCAAGCCAGAGCATAGATGTTCAACATAACTAGTTTGCCCAAAATTTCCTAGAAAACATTTGCAGCAAAAGGTTTAGTTAGGACATCAACAAGTTGAGCTGAGGAAGGACAAGGCATCAAACATATGAAGCCATGAAGCACTCGTTCATGAACTATATGACAATCAATTTTGATGTGCTTTATGTGCTCATGGAAAATTGGATTAGAAGCAAGAGTGGACTTATTATCATAGAAAAGCTAAACAGGTTGAAGATGAGCGTTATGTAGATCGCGAAGTAAGTAAGCCAGCCACTGTAATTCATATGTTGTAGAAGCTAAAGCATGATATTCTACCTCAGAAGATGATCGAGATACTGTTGGTTGTTTCTTGGCTTACCAATTGTTGAAGGAAGAGCTTAGAAAAACATAGAATCCAGTAATCGACCTTTTGTGTCAGAATAACCAACTTTAGCCGAGTCCTTGAAAGCTTAGAGTTGGATTTTTTAAGTTAAGGGGAAAAAAGGCTAGAAGTTGGTACACCTTTAATGTATTGTGAAACATGATGATCCGCTTGAAGATGGGTAGAAATCGGTTTATCCATGTATTGGCTTAATTATTGAATGGCAAAAGAAATATCAGGACGTGTGGAAGCCAAATATAGTAATTGACCAATCAATCTGCAATAAAAAGAAGCATCTAAGAGAGGAGTGCCACAATCAAACTAAAGTTTTAAGGAAAGAGTCATTGGTGTTGAAGCAGCTATCCATCCCAACAGTTTAAGTGTATCCTTCAGCCATAAGATGCACTTTGTAGTGCTCAATGGAGTGATTATGTTTCATATGATAGACATATTTACAGCCAATCAAAGTTTTATTGGTGGAAAGAGAAATGAAATCCCAAGTATTATTGATATTCAATGCATCTAATTCATCTTGCATAGCTTGCCTTCAACAAGAATGTTTATTTACTTGTATATATGTAAAAGGTTTAGAATTAGCTGAAAGAGTTAGGTGAAAAGATTTATATGAAATAGATAATTTGTTATAAAAAAGTACATGAGAAAAAGGATCAACCAAACTTGTGTCGGAACCATTCAACAAAGTTGAAGATGCAAGAGAGTAGTGGTAGTCGGAGAGATAAGTAGGTGTGTGACAGTGAAGTTGAGAATGCTGAATATTAGAAGTAAGGATAGTAGAAGATGAAGTAGTATTAGGGATGTCATCATAAATGGGGATAGAGTTATTTATGGATAAAAGCAGGGGCACAGGAGAGTGGTATGGTTAGATGAAAAATATTTTTGTAAAACTTAACATCACATGACTTAAAAATTTCAAGAGCGTAAATATTAGGAAGGAGGTAGCCCTTCACACTTGGTTTATATTGAATGAAAGCATATTAGAGCTCTAGGGTTGAGTTCAGAATGAAAAGAGAAAATCGTAGAAGCAAAAATAAGACAGCTAAAAACCTTCAGTAAAGAGTAATCTATGGTAGAGTTATGTAAACGTTGCTAAGGCGTGGAGTTGTTTAAGATGGGGAAAGGTAAAGGATTGATTTGGTGCACAACATGGGCTATGACATAACATCAATATGCTTTGGGCAAGTTAGATTGAAATAACAAGGAATGAGTGAAATTAAGTATATGTTGATGTTTCCTTTTGACAATACCATTTTGTTATGGTGTCTTAACACAAGATGTTTGATGGATAACCCCTTTAGAGGTATAAAATTTAGGCATGGAAAATTCAAGTGTATTATTACTGTGAAGAGTTTTAATAGTAGCTAAGAATTGTGTCTCAATGAGCACAAAAAAAAATAAGATTGTAGTATTGGTTTGACATTAGACTTCATTTGCATCAAGAATAGCCAAGTATGTTTATTAAAATCATCTATAATAGTTAAGAAATACTTGTGATTATGAATTGATAGAATAGCAAATGGACCCCAAATATCCATATGGACAATATCAAAGCATTTGGTGGATCTAGTTTCACTATCTAGAAAGGGTAATTTCCTAAGTTTAGCTAAGTGACAGACATCACAACAAAAATTGCTAAGTAAAGTAAGCAGAGGTAAATGAGAAATGAGTGGTTGGGGTGGTTTTAAGAAACATGGCAAAAACATCAATGCCATAAGAGAAAGGTGTGATCAACAGCAGCTAAGGAAACATTGGGTTTGGTTATTTGGTAGAGGTCCTCTCAAAAGTTAGCTATACCAATTGTCCTCAACAATGCTAGGTCCTGAATGAGATACTGCAAATGAAGAAAAATCAAACAACAATTCAAAAAAGAGGTTAGTTTAGGAATAGAGACTGAGTTAAGGTAAAGCTTGGTATGAAAAGAACATTGGACAAAATAAAGGAGGGGGAAAGAATAATAATACTAGAAAGTTAAGCAGTCCAACTATCTCCATTAGGCAAAGTAACTACTATTGGGGAGATCTTGTGATAAGACTAAAAGGATGACAAAGAGCGGGCAATATGATCCATCGCCTCAATGTCCAATCCATGAAGAAGATTTTGTGAGCAAGAGAATGAAAAATGGTTACTTGATGAAGGAGGGACAGTAGATGTGGAAGGTGAAATAGTTACTTGGTTCACTGCATGAGTGATGGAAAAGTCAATGGATGAATTTTGGAGAAGGTGCAACACTTATTGCAGTTGCTCCGAGTTCAGAGAAAAACTAGATTAAGCCTTATGAGCAATAGAAGGCATAGAGGGGACATTAGAAACAACAACAGAATTAGCTGTAGAAGCAAGGTTGTGAAACTTGAAACTTGGAGGACATCCATGCTTTTAGTAACATCTTTCAATCATATGACATGGCTTACCACATATGCACAAAAACATCAATTGTCGGTGATCAAAGAAGGTTTGGGAGGCCTGTTTGGAGGAAATTTTGGTGAAGATGGAAGAGGCATGTTAGCTAGAGTAGTAGCTTTGAGTGCTAAAATTGTGCAATTACTCAAAGTAAGTTGGCGTTCTTGCTATACCACCAATGAGAAAACCTTATTTATAGGCGGTAAAGGATCTAACAACATGATTTGAGAGTGCACATGAATGTAATGATCACCTAGACTCTTGAGAAAATGAATCACATAATCGTTATTTTAACAGGTCTTAAATGTATCTATTGCACCACATGAACAATGAGAATGGCACGAGTAAGAAGGAGTAGGGCAAAAGTTAAGAAACTCATCCTATAAGACTTTCAATCTAGTGAAATAATTAGTCATAGATAATTCACTTTGCTTGTAAGCAAAAATTTCTTCCTGTAATACAAATATATGGAAAATATCCCCCTGAGAGAAGCGGTCATGGAGATCATTCCAAACTTCACAGGTAGAATCAATCCAGAGGATGCTTTGTGTGATATAGGGGGAAATAGAGTAGTTTAACTAGGAAAGAAACATACTACTCCATCTCTCCCAAACAAGATACAAAGGATCAGTGTTGGAGGGAGGCAAAAAGCTGCCATCAAGAGAGTAGATTTTATTCTTAGAGAGTAATGCCATACACATGGCATGAGACCAGGAGTGGTAATTATTACTAGTAAGAACAGGAGATACTAAGGTGAGAGCGGGATTTTCATTGGGGTGTAGGTAGTAGGGGCTTATTAGGTTTTGGGAGGGATCAACATAGCCATTAAAAAAATTAGGATGAGTTATTTCTCTAGTACCATATTGGATTTTAGAGTGCAGAATGCTGAAAACATTGGCATAATGATTAAGAAAGAACAAAGGAAAAAATATCTTATGTATTTTTGTGTAAAAGGAAGAATATAGATACAATGCCACCAACATGGCATGGAAAGCAAGGTAACAAAATGAATAAGGAATCTACCTACACGTGTACCGTAAAGATTAAAAAAATAACAAATCTATAACAAACTCTACAGCTAGCTAAATATCCTAAGTCAGGTGGCTATTTTATTTTGGTATCTTGAATATGAGACAACACTCAAGCTAATGGTTTCATAGAAGGATGAGTGATCTTATCCCTCATAGAAACATATTTAAGAACAATTAAACTTTCGCAACACTCACATGTATAATTTTTTATGGAAAAACTATCGAAAAAGTATTTGCAGCAAGGCATTTTCCAATGGGCATCTTTTCATTAGAAATAACCATTAAAAATTGAGAATTTTTATAGTATAAAGTGATATTTAGTGTTATAATTATTTGATTCCTTAGCATAAGCTAAAGTAATGTGTTAGGGTCAAAAGCTTTTTACCCCCCTATGTTATTCAAAATAGGCGGTTTACCCCCCTATGAAGAAAAAAAGAGAGGGTGAAACGCCTCCTTATGCTTTTAAGATTTCGATCACTGTCCCCTTTTATTTATTTGAATTGAATTTTATATTAAAAGAATGAAAATACCCTCATATATATATGTAAAATTACTATATATCCTTATGTTTTTCTTTTTCTTTTATTTTATCTAAATTAAATAATTTTACATCTATGAAATATATAACATATATATATATATATTAAATACTATTTAATACTTATAAAATTATATAGACATGCATATATATAATTATCAAAACTGAATAATTTCATATTTATGAAATATATAACATATTTATATTAATCAAATACTATATAATATTTACAAAAAATTATATACATGCACATATATATATATATATAAAATCATATATACATAAAATCATAAACTTATATAAGTATGTTATATATTTAATAAATAAAACTATTTAATTTTAGATTACACAAAAGAAAAAATATATTTTATACATAAGTATATAGATATGTTATGTACATTCATATATATATATATATATAAAATACTTATAACTTCCCTTTCTCCCCCACACTCGCCAACCGGCTACCATGACAGTCGATTTTTATTTATTTATTTATTTATTTTTCTTTTTACATGGTCGCCACCGGTGGACTGCTAACCAGATTTGTGTGTGGCTTCCATGGCAGCCTTGGCTCCCCCTATCCCCTCACCCCTGTCGATGGAGACAATTTACCGGCTATCGTTGGCTGAATCTGTGTGTGGCTGCCATGGCAACCTTGGCTCCCCCTTTCCCCTGTCCTCTAACCGGCTGCCATGGCAACCAACTGTTATTTATTTTTCTTTTTACAGGGTCATTGTTAGCGGACTGTGTCTGCCGAGTATTATTGGCCAGATCTAGCCAACTAGATCTCGTCGGCCAACTCTAGTTCATGGCAACCAATGCATATGTATAACATTATATAATACTATATTATATTTATAATATATATTATTTAATATTGAAAATATATTATAATATATATAATATATTGTATATATGTATATAAATGTATAAATATTTTTTATATATTTTTTATAAATATTAAGTGTTATTCAATTTGGGTTGTTTATTTAAACAAGAAGATTCAATGGTTGATGTCATAAGGGCATAATAGTTATTTTATATATAAAAAATCAGAACCATTTACATTTTTGGGCGCATGTATTCTACGTATAGTCTTAAGGGGGTTTTCATCCATTTTTAAAAATACAAGGCGGTATTTTAATCTTTTTTTTTTTTCACAGAGGGATGAATCACCAAAATAAAATTTTTGATGGGGTTAAAAATAGATTTTCCCTAATGTGTCATCATAACAGAGTACAACAGTCTCATCAACAAGCGTGCAAATTACAAGCTATGGTGAAATCTTCTCAACAAGATAGCTTCTTTGATTGTTGATGTGCAAATGATATATATTCAACTTTTATGATGGAGAAAGAGACAGGAGGTTGCTTGTTGCTACAATTATACATTATGTTTCACCAACACCAATGGAGATCATTGAAAATGAATTAAATTGTAACTTTAAATTTGATTTACTTATTGATTGTTAAGGTCTGAATCATGTATGTGACAAAGTCAAAATAATATTAGACAACTTATTCATTTTTATGCTTAATCTACTTAATAAAGAAGATTTGAAAGTAAATTTATTATCTTTAAATGGATTAAATTAATTTAAGAAAATTAGGTACTCATTTAGTATTTTATCTTAAATTCAACTCAATTCCTTAGTAGATTATATGAGTGCATAGTATAATAATTTTAGACTGATATTTGATGCTTCATATCGAGGTTTTTTTTTTTTTGGCTTTTATCTATGGTATTAATTAAAGAAACATACTCTCCCAAAAAATAAATGGCTTCCATAATAATGTCCCAATAAATATTTGCTCTGAAAAATTATAGATACAATTTTTTTGACCTACTTTTAGTCTATTAAAAATTGATATAAAATGAATCCCTACTATAGATAACGTTAATATACTTTAATTAAAAATGGGGATAATGCATTATCATCATCTTCACTAATTATCACTAATAACCTATAATAATAAAATGAAATACATAATATAGCACCTAAATATTAAAACCAATATCATTCTTATTTACAACTTACTCTATTTGAAGCAAATTACATGATCGCATAAAATAGAGAAAAAAATTAATTTTAAATCAAGAAAATCCATTTCAAAAATTAATATTTATTTAATATTTTAAATTTTTTATGTAAAATGTAATAGTTTGATTTTTTTTCAAATTCTACAACACGGTACAAAAATCATGCATCGAAAATATAAAAAATTAGAATCTTTACTGTAACACCCCGAAATTCAATATTTTAGAAAATAATACAAAAGGACTTGATTGTAAAATATTTGAAAGTTTTGGGGGTAAATTTTTAATTTTTAATTTTTAGAGACTTGATTGGATCACATTTTAAGAATTTGGGGTTGCATGGTATTTATTTTGGGTCAAAGGGCCTAATCTTATGCACTTAATATTTCTAAGGCTCAATTGAAGGAAGGCTGACTTGGAGGGACTCAATCAAAGCTGCTAAAACTTTGTTGGGATCAAATTTGAATTCTATAAAAAATTGCCCTATAAATATTCAAAATTTCATTTTTCGCCCATTTCATTCCTTCCTTCTTCACCGCAACCATCACCATCTCCCTCCTTCGACGATCTCTCTGGCCACGGCCAATCTTAGCTATCCACCTTGTTTACCTTCATCCTCACACTCTCACCATCTCAACCATACCTCATGCACCCTCAAAGTTCCTTATTTTGCATGAAATCATGAAGATCTAGTTGGATGGTGGCATGGTGTGGCGAACGATAGTAGAGCAGGGGCTAAATTGGACTTCTGGGCTTGGAATTTGGTTGTGCTCAGCTTGGGAAAGTTGTTGGTAGCCTCGATTAGAAGGGAAACGTGGTGGCGATGGTGAAAGCTAGGTGGCCAAAGGTGATGGCGTAGCCTCTTCTTGGCCATGGTTGAAGGCTTTTTGGACTGCAAAACTTAAATCTGGTTGGGGATTTAGAATCAGGAGGTTGAAAGGTGTTTTGTGGTGGAGGCTTTAAAATTTTTTGAAAGTAGCGGATGATGGTAGTTCAAAGATAGAATCCTCATCTCATCGTGAGGATTGCAGTGGTGTCCTTGGTTCATGGTTTCAAGGTCTAGTTAAGCAAATTCGTAGGTAAAAGAGTTGGAAAATGGGTTTGGTTATATATATACATGGTGTACTATTTTGCTTCAAATGTTGTACTATGCCGTGAAATGAGGTTATCATATGGATTATATATGTATAACGAGACCATGCATGGACTATAGAGTAATTAGTAGGCTTGAATTTGTATTATTTTATGTAATGTTAGGATTAATTGAGATAATTAAGCAATTTAACTATGATTTATGAAATTGGAACAGAAGATATGATAATTGGATGATTTGAGATGATATGGGATTAAGACTCGGAGTATGCATGTGCCATATGAGTTTAGTAAAATTGGATAGTATTATTTTATGAAGATTATCGAAAATTATCAAGTATTGTAATAAGAAAACCCTAATTCTATGGATTTGAGATTTAAGCGGCAGAATTGAGTTAATTAAGATAATTGGACTATTATTGATGTTTTAGGATGATAATATGAGGATAATATGTAAATGGGAACTAGATTCTACTTCTTTAATAACTGAGGTGAATCTCATGACTATTTTTGTATTAATGGCTTAATTAGCATATTTTTGTTGATAGCATCACTTAAGCCCTATAACTATTATGTTAAGTGGATAATTAGTAGTTTTGGAGTATTGACAAGTATACTAGTAAGAATTAATGTTGAATGTGGATTTAACTGTAAATATACTCTTTTAGATTAGGTACTATGGAATTGGAACCTAAGGGCCAGTAGACTATTGGCAATAACTGTAGCTTTTTCTGAGATTGTAGAGGTGAGGGCCTGCCATCCTAGCCTTATTATATCTACCTATTCTTGTGGCATAACCCTTGTGAAGGTTACTTGTTTGAATGTTACTGATTGTGAATGTTTGAATCATATTGCTTGTTTATTTGAGATCTGTACCTGATTGTACACTTGATCGTACTCGATTGCTTGACTTGTATACTCCTATCAGGGTTAGTACTTGTTTTCACTTTGATGAGTTAGTTCTTGTTCATTCTGACACCTAGGACTTTCGAGTGTTATCTATTTTGTACTTGTTACTATTCAATACTTTGTCATTGTCTTATTATTTGTCTCATTAGGCACTTGATATTGTTCTGCACTTGTTTTCATCTATTGGTTATCTAATTGTTTATTATCTATTTATTTTGTTATCTATTATGGTTTATGATTTTTATATGGGAGTAAAGGAACATTAATCTTATTGTGTGCATAGGATAAGCCGTAGGCCCTGAACTCTTGAACAAGTAACAAAATGTTAATCCCTATTGTGTGCAAGGGATAAGCCGTAAGCCCATGTGACTTGGTTAAGTAATGGGATGTCAATCCTTACTGTGTGCATGGGATAAGTCATAAGCTCGAAACTAATGATAGGGTGAATTTGATAAGTTTGTTCTATTTTGATCTGTATTTTAATTGTAGTATGATTGTTTGTACCCTACTCATTGAGCAACAAAGGTAGTAAAGTTCTTGGTCTAGATTAGGCTATTATCTAGGTCGAACGAGTCATCTGTATTTCCTCTTACACTAATTCAGTTGAGACAGGCCATTCCTCCAAAACAGATCTGGTTGAGATGATCCCAAGCCATTCGAGCCGATGGTCACAAACCCCAAGTTAGTACTTCCCAATAGCTTTGATCTTGTTAATCCCTGTGATCGTTGCTGATTGTTTGTACTTGATCTATTTGAAAATTGATACTTGATTGCTTGTATTCGATCTATTCCTAGTCTTAATGATCATTGACGATTTGTTAGGTTGATTTTCCTTGATAGATTCCTATTCTCTTTATTATGAATATCCTTCACTAAATCCTTTAGACTTACCCTTTATTTCTTTTATACTTTCTTAGATAGGACTGAATGATAAGCTTAGATTTTTGATTGGATTGGCAAGTATAATTTTGTACTAGAATAGCCATGTATATGTGTTAATGGGCATGTTTGGTAACCCTAGAGATGTTGTGATATGTTAGGTCTGAATTTCATTTCTGCAGGGTGTATATATTGTGTTGAATATTTGGAATTTCCAATGATATGTACGTGGTACTTTTGTTGTATGTTATAGGATCACCTAAAGTATGTATATAGTGTTTTGTAAAGGTCAATGAAGTTGAGTGTGCTACTATCTTTGATACTCTTGTTGATGTTGTTTAAGTTTGAAATTTACTACTATTTCTGATAAGTTTGAAATGTTTTCAATAGGCCTATTGCTTGTTTTGGATTTTAAAATTAAATTGAATTAAATGGCATCTTAGCTAGGGGCTATCCCGAGTGGAGCGCTACATTTACTTAAAGCAAACAATCTCTTGAACAATCTTTATAATAACCTATCCCATTATTATCAAATTATAACAATGTACTACAAAACAAAAATAGAATTATATCTAGTGCAAATCCCATGGATATTTTTAATTCTTATATGAAGTCACAAAGTTTAATTTTTTTAAGCACAAAATTAAATTCATTCATTCAGTCAATATTGAAATGATGAGATCGAGCCCTATTAGCTTTAATACCTAAATTGAAAACCTATATAGATAAATTGAGTGTCTCATTTTTACTTGCAATGAATGTCTCTTATGGGCTTATATTTGTGAACATGGTCACTAACACAAGTTGATCCCTTAGTGCCTTGTCGTCAAGTAATTTATTTTCTCCAGTGTTCTCATGCCTACTCAGTGTTTGCTAATGATAATCCAATTTGAAAGGGGTTCAGGCTAATGCTTTTCATGGCCTTTGAGAAAATCATTAGACATTTTTGTTACATTTCGTTTACATAAGTTCACTGCAACTATCAATTGTGATAAAATTTTTCAGGAAAGCTAATTCTTATTTAATGACTACTTGAGGTAAGCTAGTGAGCAAAATATTAGCTCATTTCAATTTTTTGAATATGCCAATGGAGATTGAAGACATGGCCTTTTCTAAAAAGCTTCAATTTGTATGCTATAAATCAATAGAAGAAGGTATTTAACATTTTCAATCTTATTGTGATTATATGCTAGTCTGCACTATAAGTAGGCAATGCCTATTATTACCTTTGTGGTTCTCTCTCTATTTTTTTATGGGGAGGGGGGTCAGGACGAGTTGGGTGTGTGTGGGCTTTAGATCCTAGGGAGAGGCAAGGCTTAACGTTTTTGAAAATGCCTCTTTGAGCAAGGGTATCTCATCTATTATAGTTGTTTTTAGAGATATTTTATCTTGTTTCTGAAATAATTCTATTTGTTTGTACTTAGTTTTCTCCATTTGCTCATATGTTGGAGGATCAAAGAAAGTCATTGAAGCATCCATTTTGATAGCAATCATGATGGAAATTTTTGTAGAAAAATTCTCAGATGAGCTTTTAGAAAGGTACTAAGGCAATTTTCCCAAACAACATTCCATAAGCTAGATAGTCATTTATTATCCATAGTAAAGTAGCTCTCATAATAAAATTTTACTCATTAAAGGCATCATAAATGACCACATCTATTGTCCAAAGGTTATTCAATTCGTCAATCAAAGGATGTAGGTAGACATCTATTATGACTTTTGAATTTTTTGGCTAAAAAATTATGCATGTCAAAAATATATGGGCCAATGTCACACACATTCTTGGAGGCAAATTATATAGTGTGACTATGATAGATTGGCATGAATATGGTGATGCCAATTAAATAAAAGAGTAAAGTCATCAACACATAAATCAAGTCTCACATTTCTTGAGTTGCTTGAAAATTCACTTTGATTGAACTGTTTCCAAGCATTCCTATATGATGGATAACACATGATGCCATCTGCTTAACGGTTCTCATAATGTCATTTGCTAAACTTATTGATGTATACAGCCTTTTCAACCTAGAAATTAGAGGTAAACAATGTATTCTTTCACTGACATGTACATCTTGAAGCTTTCCTTTACCCCTTATTTGATCTCGAGTTTTGTAACTAGGTGCTCAACAAAACTTACATTCATTGTTATGTGCTTTTTCTTTGTAATACAACATGCATTCATTGACATAATAATTATTTTTTTATGTCATCAAGCTAATCCCTACTAATTAGCTTTCATGCCTCATAGTAGTTAGTATGAACATCATTCCCCTAGGCTATGGCTTCAGATATTAATTGCAGCATTTCATCAATGACATTCTAATGCACATTAAAGTTACTCTTAATGCTTAACATTCTCAAAGCAACGGATAATGGAGAATGCATTTCATATCTATTCGAGTGGCTGATTGTACTCATTCAATAGGTCATAAAACCTGTGAGTCTCTTCGTTGACATGTTTTTCCATCACTTTCAGATTGAAATAGTGTACCTTTATACCTTTAATTAATCCCGGCTACATCGTATACCATTTTTTATATTTATGCAATTCACCTGGATGCTGATCATGTTGTCCAATATTTGATATACCATAATCAAATATATGATCAAATGTTTCTTAATAAGGATCTAATTCCCCAAGATCTGACCAGCAATAGTAATTTGGCCTAAACGCTATCCAATATAAACGCGCGTTAACATTATTGAATTTTAACAACCAACATTTCATTTCACACAGTTTGGAGGAACACCTAATTGTTTTATCTCTCACAAACTATGGCGAATTAACTGCATGCATGATTTATAAATTTCTGAACCCCATCCATGAACTCCTACCTAATTCTAATACAACCAAGGTATAGCTTATTGTGCATTCAAAATTTGTATGGAGGAATATCTTTCTACGTCATTTAAATTTTTTTTTTATTAGTATTAATTGAGTGTTAATATATGGTTGATTAATCACTTATTGTATAAACAAGTAAATTATTTGGATGGACTTAATTGTTATATGGACTAAGTTAATTAAGGATAAATTAGAAACATTATGAGCATAACCATATAACTATAACAATCCTAGTTTTTTTAACCAACAAAAAATGAAGATATATTACACAAGTACAAATATAAATTCATACCACATCCCCTTGTAGCTCCACACACATGCAAGCAACCATTAATCCAACAACAACAAATGAGAAGGCACCACCCTTTCTTCTAAATTCCATCCTCTATCCTAAACTACCAATTTTATGTATTTAACGCATGCTTCAAATTAGTAATCATAATAATCTCTAAGAACATAACAAATAAACAAATTAGAAGTGCTCACTTTAAAATAAGTAGAATGCAATAAATACGCAAGCAAAAATCACCATTTGATCAAGTCAACCTATTAAAGATTCAAACAATAATACATCATTAGTATGAAATATTTTTTGTGCTATAATATCAAATCATGAATTAAGGCTAAAACCGATACAATAATTTAAATAACTTCAACTATTTAAATAATGTAAAACCCTATGATATAAGTTCAACTATATAATCCAAATAATTTTAACTCTATAACCATATAATTAATTTGAGCAAATGAAACCCAAAGTATCAAAATTTCAAGAATTACGATGACATAGACATAACAAATGAAATAAATCAATTCAAACTACAAATAACAAATTTAATCCCTAAAACATCAAAATCATACAAACTTAGAACTATAAATCCTAAAATAACACAAATTAATACCTAAAATCTCAATCATTTTGGCAGTTATAAAAACATAAGCATAACAAATTAAATTAATCAATTTAAACCACAAATAATAAATATAAATTCAAAAAATCGATGGTTGTGGCCAATGGTAGTGTAGTAGGGAGCTAAATGGCAATGGCGGCGGATGTGCGCATGGTGGCGACTGACGATGGCTAGCAAGAGTGGTGTAGCGACTGTAGGAAAACAAGGAAGGGGAGAGAAAACAGAAAAAGGAGAAGAAGAAAGAGCCCGCACTTGGTTATTTTTTCATTGGCCGATGGATTTTCAATGGAATTAAATTGGGAATTAATTTTTTTAATTTAAAATAAAAAAAATATTTACTATTTTTCAATGGAAATACCATTGGAAATCATACAAGGATGCATATGAAATTTGTCTTGAACTAACGTTTAAAAATATTTAGTTTTTGATAAAATTTTCAACGAAAAATTCTATCAAAAAATCTTTTGATGGAATTTTTCGAAAAATATTGCACCGAAAACATTCACGCCGAATTCCTGCTGAAAACCACCAGAATCTCCAACGAATTTTCAAAGGGTCTCCTACGATAGAAATATTTAATAATTATATATCTATGTATGAAATTATTGCATATTTATATATTTTGGCACATATATTTAGATAATATATTTAAAACTAAAATAGATAAATATATATTACATATATATAATTAGAATATTATGTATTTTTTATACCTATATACATATTATTATCTTTAAAAATACACAAATACATATAAAATTATATTTATATATGTATTTAAATAAACACAACATTTATTACTTGTATAAATATTACATAAATATTATCCTTATTACAAAGATATATAAAATAAAATAAAATAAAATAAAATAAATTTTTTTATTTGTGATCAATTATTGACCCAAAAATGGGTTATTGTTTAGTGACCACATCAATGATTAAAAAAATTAATAATAAATTAGTGATTAAAAAATAATTCGATCATTAGTTAATAATTGAATTAATGGCAGCATAACTAGTGACCATTTATTTATTGACTGCATAATTTATGTATATGCTAACTGATAGCTAATTAATACTAAGTGCATTGTGAATCTCTAGAGGTGTAATTAATGATTGTGTAGAAATCATCAATTAAGAGTAGTTTCTACTGCATTGAATTAATTTGTTTACATAATTTGTCTTTTTGTATTTCCATTTCTACTTATCTTCAATTTATATTTCTCGAGATAAAACTAAGTTTCCCAATTACATTATTAGACATGAATCTGCAACAACAAAATCAAATCAATTGATCAGTTGGACGCTCTTTCTTTCATCTCTTTATTGAATTAATTGATCACACAATACATTTGAAAGCATGCAATATAGCAATGCATTTCTGGGAATCGTATCAAGTCCCAAATTAAATAAGAGTTGGCAGCACCCATGCATCCATACACTCACACACACACACACACACACATACATATATATATATATATATGCTTCTTGACAGTCATGCATGCATCCCTCGACTCGACTCGACTAAAAAGAATATGTACATAGAGCGGTCCTACATGTGGTGACATGCATGCATCATGCATGTTGACCATGGCACTGACCTAGGAATAGGATTTGATAAGGAAGAATCACATGTCCTAATCACAAATATCTTTCACCAGACAAACTGAATATTTCACATTAAAAACCTTAGACAGAGCTCCTAGCTAGCTACCCCCCAGGGCCAGCTTTATTCTGATCGTTGTGACCATTCTGAAAAGGGGTCTAATTCTCTCAATAATACTGGCAAGAATCCACATCCTTAGCCGCGGTGATGAGAAAAATAGCCACTGCTTTTGAATTATTGGATATTCCTTGATCATCATTGACGTGATATGGAATTGCTAGCTACTGTAATAGATGTAGCTTGTATGTAAAGGTTTTGATAGCAATTTGTTCACAATTACCAGTGGAAATTAACTGGTATTGGATGCCCTTTTTCTCTTCGCACCATGACTCAATTCATCATTATAATAAAATATCTTTTGTAATTAATTTTTACGTTCGAATTTTCTACAGTTCTATTCCCATTATTTTTACTTATCATTAAGTATCCACTTTTCAACCGTTTACATTAGTATAATTTATTCTTGATCTTCGAACCATCCACTGTGATTCTTCCATAAACCATCTTTTTTTAAAATTTAATTATAAAAAATAAAATAAAAATCATCATAATAAATAACTAAATTAACCTTAATACAATAAAAAAATTGAAAAATCTTTTTGGAGTGCTGATTTGAACAAATCTCCTCAAAATTACGAAGGGAAAAAAACCCAGTTCAATGAATTCTAACAAACTAGAAAGAAAACTCAGAAGGCTGCAAGCCATCTCAAAGTCCAAACCTCTTCTAGCGAAGGGGACAGCCATGCCAATTCAAACAGAGCGGAAGTGTGAGCACTTATCATTTGGATTGCAAAAAGTGGAAAAAATTAGGTACACACAATCGAGTAATAGGAACTCGCAATCCTCCATTCATGTTCGTGGCAAAATCTCTAATCCAAATGCAAGAAGACCTAAATTGGCTGGATAAGATACATGTAAGGTTTTTGCTCTAGCCCTATTTTGTATCGTTTCGTCAATTTTCGCTGCGTTACTTCTTGATCTGATTTTGGGTTGCTAACGAGCTAAAAATTGCATGTTGAGAAATGGGTTTCCTATAAATTTGATGAGTAGGCGTGCTTTGATTTTTGTATCAATAATAGTTCTAAAAGATGAGAATTGAGATTAATCCTTAGTCTTGTAAATAATTTGAATGCATATGGTGGAAAAACTCAATATGTACGTTGGGCAAAAGCAGCTGGAATCAATGTCTCTTTTTCGAAGGATTCATTTTTCTCAGACCCAGTCGTAAAAGATTATTACAAATCTTATGTTAAGGTATGTGAATCCTTCCTTAGATGATCATTTTCCTAATAGGAAAAAGAACATCATTTCAAGAATTAAATCCTTACAAATGTTTACTGGTTTTGCTGACTTAGAAACATCAGTTCATTGTCCCTAATCTTCTTGTGCTTATGTTCTTTTGTGAACTATTTCAGGATATTGTAACCACAAGATTTCTCCTCTATTGGACTCAGATATTCGGAGGAACCATCGATATTTGCCTAGGAACTAATGAATGAGCCGCAGTGTGAATCCATTTCATCTGCTCCTGCTTTTCAAGTAAACGTGAAAGTTGAGTTTTCCTTGTATTTTGGCTTCAAAATAATGCACTGCCCAACTAAAATGAAGCAATACAGATACTGTCAGGCCCCATTTAGATATTTAAAAAATAAATAAACTTTAGTTCCATTTCGTAATTGAGTAAAATGACAATATGCATAGGCTTGGATTACAGAGATGGCGGCGTTTGTCAAAAGTTTGGACCAAAAATATCTTGTATCAGTTGGTCTTGAAGGATTTTAAGGTTCCAAATCAACTAAGAAATATGGAACAAATCCAGGGGACTGGGCTGCATCACTCGGATCAGATTTTATAAAGAACTCGGCCATTAAAGACATAGACTTTACTTCGGTTCATGCTTATCCACACAGCTGGTTATTGATACGCTCTACCATGGGAAAAACTTATTGCTCCTTCTGTTAGAAGTTTCTTCTGTTGGCTATAATTTTTCAATCAGCAACGGCTTTTGTTTCTAACATCAACTTAAGAGATCTCACTCTTGAGATGAGAATATATCAAACTTTCCATGTTGGCACTTTTTTGATATTTATTAATTGTCATGAATGATGCAATCATTACTTATGGTATGTCCCAGCCCATCATTGCAGTCAGTCACCTTTGGATATCCTCCATTGCAATCACATTTCTTGATACAATTGGAACGAGACAAGCCATTCCACAGACACTGGGCCATGCATTGCATGATGGGAATGCATCCAAGGCAGCCAGATTTCATCCGACTTATAATGCAGTTCCAGATTTGGCTGCCATCTGGAGTCAGCCCAGGCAAAGTCATCTCCCAAGGTAGCAACAACATCAACAAGCAGAGAATCCTCATTCTTGACGGCCAAATATGCCCCATTTCCTCTGACGGATGGAACCACTCTTAGCCCTATGACCTCATTGAGTATGTCTTTAGAATGTAAATCTTGCAGCTTCTATATATTTATACTAGTGCCTGATTATAGTAATATTCTTTCTTCTCCTTGAGTTGCCCTGTATTTGGTTTCAATAAATTAATTTTCTTGATGACATGGTAATTTAATGCCTGTTTCAGCTCTGAACATGGGGTCTGTCTTGGATTGCTCAATATTTATGTTTCCTCGAATTTGCTCATCAGCTATTGCATATCCTTGGCACTTGGTGAATTTATAGCATAGCTCATAAGCAATTCACAGGTCAAAAATTTGAAAAATTTTATATGCATGCTAACCAATATACCATCAAGTTGTCAAGTAGTTCGGTGTACCATCCTCAAATCTGTATTATCATGCTATTTGTTGCCTATGGGCTATGCTATATGCTCTCCATTGGGGTGGCATAGGTCATAGGCAGGTTTTTAATTGCTTTAAAAGTAAAACTCAACTTAGGATATAGGTTGGGAGTTGAGTGATTATATATATAGAGACACAGTGTGGTGTACTTTCCTATCCTATCCACACGGCTAAAAACTCTGTGAAAACTTTAATTATGTGTGCTAGTTAATATACCATCAAGCGGTCAATTGATCTGGTATACCACACTCGTACTTGTATGTGTGAGTTTGACATTTGAATCTAAACAGACTATACGTACGTACGTGTAATGAAAAAGATACATAATATATCATATAAATTTTATATGGTAGCTGAAGTATAAAGGATAAATTAACTTTAGCCATAGCTAAAATGAATATGATCTTCTTCTCATGAGCGCTTGGATGACTATTAGTTTAGTTATGAGTCCTTTCAATTTAAAGTAATTAATCACGATGGTACATTGGAAACAATGTTATTAAGTTTCTGGAAGAAGAGTTGTTGAAAGATATAATGGAATCATTTTGTGCATGACTCTGCGAAGGTGTGAGCTTTGGATGTTTTGTTGAAGATAGGAAAGAGTTTCTCTACCATGTTTCTTCTGTTTCCTTGTAAATATTCCTATTTCATCCACTTATAACATTTCTAAACTAATGATATGTTATTTGTCTGCTATGTTTAATAGAAATATGTAACAAATGTGAACTTATGTGTGGCATTTTCATAGAGTCATAGTTGCTTGGGGGCTTTTTCTATACATAAGCTTGAAAACTTTAGCTTTTATGGCGTATTAACTCTGAAAACTAAAATCTTTTTGTAAATCAATGAATGGTATATGTTGTGCCTGGTACATCTTAGCATGAATAAATATGATTCAATTCCTGTTATTTTTGTCTAATTTAATTCCAAGCTGATATAGAGTTGCAATTCTAAAGGCAACACCTGCTGTTATTAGAACTATTATTGTATATAAGACTTGATTAACATTTGAGTTGCTAAATATATATTTGTTTTTCTTTATATTATGTTCTTGCAGAGGACGCTCAGCTGACTCCTTCATTATGTTTGGGAGCAGGAGCATGTGTTGGAATAACTCCTTTTTTTTCCTCTTCTGGTTCAAGAAAACAAATTCAGGATACAAGGGCCTAGCAAGAATGGATCTGTTTCCAATATGAGAAATTTTCAGCTACCACCTGATCATCAAGAAACCAAAGAATCTGTTCTAGCATTTGGAATGAAATTTAAAAGTTTGGGCATCTAGAAATTACTTACATGGTTGTGATATTTTCAGATAGTATGTTTGCGGTTATCTGTCCAGTAAGTTGATTCATGTTAAGATCCCTGCAGGATGAAAACCATTAAAGATTTACAAAAAGATTTTAGTTTAACATATATCAATAATTTATAAGCAACAATTTAACTTTTGTTTGGATCATGTTCATGTTATTTTTGTCTAATTTAATTCCAAGCTGATATAAAGTTGCAATTTTGAAGGCAACACCTGTTGTTATCATAACTAATATTGTATATGAGACTTGAGGAACATTTGAGTTGCTAAATATATATTTGCTTTTCTTTATATTCTGTTCTTGCAGAGGATGCTCAGCTGACTCCTTTATTACGTCTAGGAGCGGGAGCATGTGCTAGAATAATTGCCATGTCTGCTACATACCCAATGGACATGGTTTGGGGAAGACTTATTGTACAGGTTTTGCCGGTCCTCCTGAAATGAGCTTTTTGGAAGTTATTGTAGCTTTCTCTGTAGTATGTATTCAGCAAAATATATACTCTTTTCCTACTTTATCGCAGACAGAAAAGTCCCCTTATCAGTATAGGGGAATGTTTCACGCTTTATCAACTATGTTCGTGAGGAAGGCTTCTGTGCTCTGTACAAGGGTTGGCTTCCATCTGTCGTTGGAGTCGTAAGTTCTAGAATATTATATATTGTAGGACTGGTGGTAATAGCATCATAATTTGGACCTTTTTTGTCTGCTCATTTGTGATAAAGTGATGAAGAACAGGCTTTTCTGACTTTATTAGTCAAACTACTAGCCAAAACATATTCAAGATGTTCTTGAGTGACTATTTCAGCAGTTTATTACTTGGCCTTTGCAAATTGATTGTGAAGGAAAAAGAGAATATAACTTACCTTCACAAATTGGTTGTTAAGAAGAAAAAGGTAATGTTTATGAGTTTCAATGTCATAGTGTTAAAGCAGCTATTTCCCAACTTTAACTTCCTTTAATGAATTAATTACTCTAGTAGTAAAAGATATTGAATATGCTTGATTGAAAAGAATTATGAAACCTACATGGATACCTGATTTCAACTTTATGTCATAGATGCAAATGGTGAAGTGGTGGTTGGGGAAAATTGTTTTAACATTTTCAAAATGATTCTTTGTAAGTCTTTACTGACTTCACCTGCTTGCAGAATGATTAGTTTCCTAGTGCTGTTACTTAATTCATATAAATTAAATCTACTTGAACACTGTTGCTTTTGAAGGATTCTGGAACCTACATAGTTACCTGGTTTTGACCTTAATCTGACACTTTCCTCTCAAGAGAATTTCGCTTTTGCTTTTGGAAGGGAAGATTATCTTTGTGAGTATACATGATGAGTTCGTATGTTTGAATTTTCTTGTGATAATTTATTCTCTTCTTCATTTGTTGTAGGTACCATATGTGGGTCAACTTTGCTATGTATGAATCTCTTAAAGATTGGTTAATTAAATCAAAACCATTTGGTCTAGTTGAAGATAAGAATTGGGAGTCATGATAAGGCTTGCATGTGGGGCAGCAGCAGGCACAGTTGGACAAACTATTGCTTACCCCCTTGACGTCATCTGTCGAAGAATGCAAATGGTGGGGTGGAGTAATGCTGCTTCAATTGTCACTGGTGATTGGAGAAGCAAGGTCCCCCTTGAGTATACGGGCATGATTGACGCTTTTATTAAAACTGTGTGGTATGACTGCTTCGGAGCATTATACAAATGATTGGTCCCTAATTCAGTGAAGATTAGTGTGGTATTCTTTCCTTTTCTCAGCACCTATCATTAGCTTGTGTGTAATATGTCTTTTGTTATCACTTCATCTGGACATTGGAAGTACTGCTACAAGGGGCTCGACGTCAGTATTTTTAAATGATTTGTGATGTTTGCCATGTCATTTAAAGATCCCATGAAATGTGAAACTTAAAGGGACATAAAAGTATGATTCTCATTGTGATGCATGGAGCATTATATAGTGCTTTCTTCTTGCTACTTTAAAATGCTTTTCAAATTATTAGATTGCACTTGATAGGATATGGTGCAGTTGACGTTAGGCTGCTGGTGTTTTGTTGGGCAAGACTGTCAACCTAGGAAATGAAGTGACCTTTACTAATGGGCATTTTGTTCTATGTTCAGGTTGTCCCATCAATAGCCATTGCTTTTGTGACATACGAACATGTGAAAAAGTTACTTGGTGTAGAGATTAGAATATCTGATTGATGCAGAGAGAGCTGTCATTTTATTCATTAAGGGTAATTTTTGTCAGAAAGAAGAGAAGAGATTGTTGTAATACCCTCTATTGCTTAGAGAAGTTGGAGACCATTCTAACCTCTGTCTGTATGTTTTACCATGGATGTTTTTCTTCTGGATTCAGAGTTAGCTGCTTGGTAGAAATGCTTTTGCAATAAGTAATAGCAAGGAGTAATGCAATATAATAGCTTTGTTAGTTTGGTTCATGAGTAACTAGCTTTATGTATACGGCCTTGCCCTGTTCTTGGACAAAAGCTACATGCTTTTCTGGCATCATCTTATTTATAATTTGGGATTATATTCCATCTTATCATTTACCCCTTAGCATTCTTCCCTTTTATAATGAGTGTCTTGACCTTTCATATGCTATAAGAAGTAATTTGATACATATATTTGATACATATAGCAGCACTTTATTAGAATTCTGCGTATCCTTTTCTGTAAAGATATGCTAGTAATACCCACATCTTTCGTTTGGCAGCAATGTGCAACTTACCTACAGTTATCTTTGCTTCTTTTACTCTTCTGTATATGCATCAATAGATTGAAGATTCCAAATGTAAATTATGCCCATGGATTGACATCTAGAAACCATCACTCACAATCTTCTGGAGTGCCTGAAATCAAATAGCAAAATTGATTACTATGTGGAAATTTGATATAGGATTTCATAGATATTTTCCTCTTTGAAATTCGTATAAGCATGTATTTGTCTCTAGGACATGGCAACATTGGTGGGTGGACAAAATAATACCTGCAATCCCTTATCTTAGTATGAAACTTCGACGCTTGCCTTTTAGCAGCTGGGAATTGGTTAATTTCTCGAATTCTTGTTTGAATATTAAATCCGGACACATCATATTTGGCTTTCTGATTATAATCCCCAGTTCTCTCTTCGGGTTAGTCAAAATTCGAGCATTCTTCATCTGACAAAGAGAGAAAATACAGAATTATAGCAAGATTAAGCCCGGCAACAAGAGACATGTTTGTCTCCAACTTTGCCTCGTTGTCTTCTTCAGTAGTTTCCTCTGCTTGCCCAATGTGATCGACAAGCTTATTTTCTTGGTTCATGAATCTGTGACAAGATTGAAAAGAATAACCAGTTTTTATACCAAGAAAATGGAAGAACAAGCTTATTTTCTTGGTCCATGAATTTTTGACAAGATTGAAAAGAATAACAAGTTTTTATACCAAGAAAATAGAAGAAAAAACAGATAAATAGCTAGATTCACAGAAAGGCGTGTTCTTCCCTTTTCTTGGTTGACAAGGATAACAAACCAACCAGCCACAATTGCACCAAGGGATTTTCGCCATTTTTACCTTTGAAAATTTGCAGATATGACCAAGGAAAAACAATAATTTCAACTCTCTTTTTTTTTAAACCTTTATGTTACTATTAAAGTCTCGCTTTTTCTTTTCTTTTTTTTTTATTTTTATTTTGTTCTGGATATTTCTTTTCTACTCAGTCAAGTTGGTATACATACTTGTTACTACATCTTTGCAAAATCACTAGTTTCACGTAGCTATTTCTTAGATTTCCTCCCATTAGAATGATATTCTAAGTAAACAAATAAAGTGATGCCTGCTTGTTGCTGAATGGTAATTGCGCATTTATCAAGTGTTGTGTGTTTTAAAGTGATGTTATAAGTTCAAATTTTACTTAAGTACTTGAAAAGCCTCATTAAGATATCTAATTTTTATCCATCACAATTGCTCTGGAATAACGTTAGTTTTCCATGGAGAGCGCATCCTATATTATAGGTCATGGTAGTTCAGGTGTTCCTTCCTCAGAACTTAGTTTGTTTGAAAACAACTTGTAGTTGTATTTTATTTGTTGTTGCCGAATGTGAGTTCTTTATTTTATTTATGCAATTACTATATAAGTCCCAGAAGATCTTCCCAAATCCCAGCTGTTCAAACTCTTCAGAGTTTGTATAGAGATCAATTCCTTTTTAAGCTTTAAAAAAGCTCATTAGAAAAGAATTTTGAATTGTGTGAAATGCTCATCTGAAAAATCCAAAAAATCACACAAGCATGTACAATAGGAGACGGGGATTTCAAAAGAGAAAGCTGACACGTGGAAGAGTGGAATTGAGAGAGAGAATATAAAAGTTTTTTAAGAATGTGTTTCGAAAATAAAAATAAAAATAATGTTGAATAAAAATATACAAAAAGATATATATTTCATTTTTAAAATAGTAAAAAACATTAAAAGTGGCTTTGAAAATGAAACCAAACTAGCACTAAGCAATTTTCGTTTGTAGTTCCATTTTCATCTTTCCAGCGGTTCTCACATAATTTTTGTATGTATAAATACTTTTTAGGTCATTTTAAATTAATATATAAAATGATTGTAGAACAAAATTAAAGTTACATTAGGCATTTGGTATGACAAAAAATTTATAATGAAAATGGAGTTTTTGCAATATGAGTTTGTGGGTTTATGGATTTTCTGAGAAGTTCGAAAGGAGGTTGGTAGCCTTTTTCTATTCAACAGAAAATTTTAACCACTACATTCAATCACAAACTATACAAAACTACTGCTAGAGAGTTGTCCTGCATAGGCACCAATAGGTGAATTTCGGTGGGTTACAGAACCACTGTCTGAATTTTGCATGTGTTCAAGGCAAAGAACTACCATGCAACCTTTTGTACTGTAAAATGTATGCTACAGAAGTCGTCAACACATAGGTACGGGTGCAGGAGTCCCCAAAAAAATAAAAACACTAAAACAAAATCACAACCACATCAATCAGTTAACTCTAAACAGCAGCGATAAGCCCACCGCACATCTAAAATTAATGTACTGCACTTAAGATATATAACCTTTCAGCTTCACCACTTGGCATTATAGCTATTCCAGCAGATAGACTAGTTTCAATCACGAATACATGCTCACTTCCAATTTTGCATGTAATCAACTCAGTACTCTTTTGCGTACATAAATTGAATCTCATCTTTCATTAATTCAGCTACTCCAAACCACAACTCACGCAATTGCCTCATGCTCTTAACATGGATATGACACATCCAAGGAAAGTTGATGGAGAAAAGAAAATCCAACTTACATTGTACTAATAACTTCTTAGCATTTCTTTTGCATCCAATAGGGAATCAGAGGGGTTATTCTATAATGCCTCTAACAAGAATAAGTCAAATTTACAACAAGGGTACTCTGTTTTAAAGTTTCTTAACCAGTAAAAAAGATTCTAAGACATTAAGTAAAGAAAACAAGTTTATCAATAGGACTTTGTTCTTCCAATTACCCAGATGACACATTATCCACTACATGCCACAAAGCAAATCATGTTAATAAAGATAGAGTTCCTTGGAGACATCTGAAAAATAATTTCTGCATGGTCCTTCTATATGACAGCTATGAAACTTTAATAAAATGGCCATTCAAACCACCCACCCAAAAGAAAAGAGACGTAATCCGTTAACGTATCTGTTTAATCTGCACACCTAGCCACCAGGACAGAATAAGAACTAAACAATATTGCTAATCTGTACAATTGTGCTGTCTAACCTTCAAAGTTTTGATTTCTTGTAAAAGCTTTTCATTCATCTCTTTATACTCCTGGGATTCAGCCTTTAGCTGGTTTAGAACTTTGATGGCATCGCCAAGTATGGCCAATTTGTTAGTTTTCACAGGTCTTCCAGGTTCCAAAATAGCAGAAAATTCTGAAAACCTGCATGAAGGCAAAATGATAGTTGAAACACCATTTATGTTGTCTTTGAATTTATTAAAATGTATAAACTGCCCTAAATGTCCAATGCACCATCAGATTTCCCACTTTCTTTCAACAGATTATTTATGTAAAGGACTAACTTACTAAAGAATTATATTCAGAAATGCATTGAACGGGTTACATACATTTGATTGCTCCACAGAACAAAAATGCAGGGTGTTTTGGAGACCCCACAGAATAAAGTAGAAATGGAATTGTTTTCACCAATATATTCTAGTGGTATATATATACCTGTCATTCAATTTTTCTCTCTTCATTCTCTCTCGGCATGCCTTAGTTCCTGTTCCACCACATTGATCACTAAGTCCCCTGTAGAGTGGCAATCAACAAAGGCTTGGAAAACTAGTAACTTGCCTTTTGGGTTTTAAAATTTGGGATAAAGCATGCTTAAATTTGTTCTTGATTCCAAGAAAGTTTGGTCTAATAAATTCAACAAAGAAACAACTGTATCTGCACTTACGAGAGGAAAAGGAATATAAACAAATTTTGGTCCTCAAGTCCATTCTTTTACTCAGTTAAGCTTCTCATGAAATCCTTATGTAAAATTGAGAATGCCAACTGAATAGCCAATCACAATATCTAAAACTGCTATTGTCATTCTACATATCCAAAGATATGCTTCAATGCTCTAACCAGAGTTTTTAAACAAAATGAAGCATCTCAAGACTAAACTAGACAATTCTTTTACATAGAAAATCCAACCTCCTCTTACGCACAGAGAAAACTGACAATGATTGATAAGTGCCGTAAAATTTTTGAACACTCATGTTAATTCAACCGAGGATCATTAGGATTACAAAAACTTAATAGATGATTTAAGTGGACACAAACTACAGTGTTAACTTGATGAGTCTGCTAAATATGGTAGCTACAATTACCAATAATTGGGTGAATAAAGTACACAAATTAAATCATTCAAACATGCATCTTTAGTAGTTACACAAATGCTAGAGCACATGACCCAATAATTCAACATCTTTTCAAACTATCTGGTCTTTTGTTTGCAGCACCCTAATCTTTTATCGCCATTATTGGTGTGCAGCTGTTTTGCAATTGTTATATTTGTAGCAAAAACACTAACAGACTAACAGAGTAATTTCCTTGCACTTCACTTATATATGACTAATTAGTTTGGGTAGATCATTTAACTTGTCCATAGCTAGTAACTTTTCATTCTGTTTTGTTTAATTTGTCAGATGAAGTCAAAGTTCTATTGGAAACGTCACTAAGGGGCAGCAAATCCCCAGCAGATACTGACAACAGAACTAAAAAGATTAGCATATGACTCAAGGTTCGATAGATGTATCTATAAGTTTCATAATATTTTTTAATAGAAGGAATCTAGGATATAAGATAAGGCAGGCATTTAATGAGACCTATAGAGCAGCTGTAGTGGATTTGTTTTTATCAGATGAAACATCTTTGAACTCCTTCAGGCATAACAGTTTAGGTGGGAATGGAAAGGCTAGCTACGAAGGAAGAAGTAAAAAATGAAAGTTTCAAGGATCAGTTCATATAGCAGAAGGAAAAGATCAAAAAGGGAAACGCCTATTAATACAGAAAGAGCCAAAGTCAACAGAGAAACAACTCCCTCAAATTGGGAAGAAATTTTAACGATTACCTCTTTCTCCGACATTCTCATTCTTTTGCACAGTCACTTACTTGTGATGTAGTTCCACTAAGTGAGGCATCTATTGGCACACCGGCACTGCAATAAAATATTTTGGCACATCAAAACAACTCTTTTTGAACATTTTACTGATAATCTACATTTGGCTGGCAAGTTTCCAGTAACAAGCAAAAGAGTAGTCAAATTATATTAAAGAAATATAATAGTAAATTTCCTCTATCACCATATAATTGTGTTGAATAAAGGTTGCAGGCAAGTTGACCTCTTAAATTTTAAGGCTCAAACCCAACATTACTTAAAATTTTGACCTTGAGCTTCTTGACAGTTAAATTGAAGATCAAGCTCGAGCTCAATTCAAAATTACTGAGCCACGGATCGGCATATTTGAAAACGAGATTACTTAAATGATAATATAATCTATTTAAAACAAAAAACAAAAAACAAGAAAGACAAAAGTTCCCATGTCAGATCATGAGCTTTCGTTCTTGGCTCATGAAAAATTTCAATCCGAGTCAGGCCACACTCACAAACCCGCCGGACTCAACCTTACTCAGGATTTTAAATATTTTATAAACTTACTCTTAGCTTGCAAGATCTTTCCCTCAGTAGCAGCATTGGCTCAAATTCCGATTTCTCCACTTTCAATAGAAAAATTAGAAAATAAATATTCTTTTCATTTTCATTTTGAATGCTGTATTCTGGACAGAGCCCAAAAGTTGAAATCCCCAAATCTTGGAGAAAAATCAAATAAATCTGGAAAAAAAGAAAATTCACGAAACGATACAAAATAGGGCTAGAGAAAAGAACTTACATGTATTTTATCTAGCCGATTTGGGTCTTCTTGCGTTTAAATTAGAGATTTCGCCACGGACATGAATGGAGGATTGGGAGTTCCAGTTACTCGACTGTGCGCATACCTAATTTTTTCCACCTTTTGCACTCCAAATGATTGGTGCTCGCACTTTTGCTCTGTTTGAATTGGCACGGCATTGAGATCGCTTGCAGCTTTCTGAGTTTTCTTTCTGGTTTGTTCGAATTCATTTACTTTGGTTTATTTCTTTCTTTCATTTTGAGCTGGTTTGTTCGAATCAACCAAAAAAGGATTTTTTTTTTTTTAATTATTTTATTGTATTAAGGTTAATTGGGTCATTTAACTCAATAATTTTTATTTTATTTTTTATAATTGAATTTTAAAAAGAATGATTCCATGAAAGAATCAAGGTAGAATCATGATTCTTCACTTTACGAAGGTTCGAAAGCCAAGATTAAATTATATTAATATGAACGATTAAAAAGTAAGTATTTGATGACAAATAAAAACCACAAGTATGAAATCCTAAAAAACCTTTAAACCCCAAAGCTAAGAAAGTATAAAAATTACTTTTACAACTCAAGTTCTGACTCTACATATGTAAACACATTCCAGAAATAGAAGCTCAACATTAATAATTGCATTGATTTTTAAAAAGAGTAATTCAATCATTATCACATATATTTTTTCAACATAATATATACATAAAATAACATAAGCATGCGAGGGTTTGATACTTATGATTATAATTTAACACCTTACACCCCTTAAAAGATTGGGGATAATTACAATTTACCTTCCTATAATTTTAAAAATAGACAAATTGTCTCCTTGTAAAAACAAAAATATATATTTATATACAAGAACCCACCTTACTAATTGTGTGTGTGTATATATATATATATTTGATGAGAGTTATTATGAACCCTTGCTAATATGTTTATTTTTGTGGGGATTGTTAATTATTTAACTAGAGTTATTATGAACCACTACTAGTGGTATTATTTTGTGGGGAGGGGGGTTTAACAATCCCCACAAATTAATGATAAACAATAGAGGCTTTTAGTATTTACTGCAGTTTAACAGCTGTTCTTATATTTTAAATACTTTGGTTATTTTTAAAAAAATTGAATTATAATTATAGGATTTTGAACTCTAGATTTTTAAAAACTAGATCATTGTACTTGTACTTAGCTTGACATACCAATTTTTAACTGACTAAAGAGCAATCAATTGATTATTATTTTTTTTTTACTTCATCTTTCTTTTTGTCTCTGATTTTATAAAATAAAAATAAAAATTATAAACTCAAAAATTAAGTGCGGAAATCGCACTCTAGTCTGTATAAACTGTGTAGAAACTACACTCTATTTCTATATAAACTGTAAAATGGAGTGCAAAGTGCACTCTGTTTATGCAAAAATTATACACAAACACTTGATTGTACCCTACCCCACTAAATCTTCACAATGTTGGTGCTAAATGTTGCACTCAATTTTTGTTCTTAAATGATTCTCTATTTTGGGCTAAATTGATGTTTGTAATGCTTAGCAATTGGTAATGCATTTCTTTGTTTCCTTCAATGTTAGTGCTAATTATTACTAGTCTTCATAACCAATGTATGCCACACAGAGCATTTTATTGAAGAAATGTACATAGTGTTGCACCCAATTCACCGAAAAATCAAAGGATGCAGTGTTGCACCTCATCTATGTAGTCTACTTTTCGCCTCTTTACAACTATCTTTTGGCTTTTATTATTGCACTATTTACATATACTGCTACTTTACTTCTTTTTGTTGTTATGCAGTAATTTTCATATGTGATCTATAGATGAGATTGTTGATGTATGTATCTTCAAATTATTAACCTATTTATACATAAGGAAATAATTTTTATATTTTTATTAGAGTAGATGTATTGATAAGAAAACGAGTACTATGATATATGCTTTAATAGTCACATATGTTTCTTCGTATTTTTAGCATGATTGATTGATGCTTAATATTTGATGTTTTAATCTTCTAAGATACTATTTTTTTTTCCTCTACAAGCATAATCACCTGATACAGTAATCAACATGAATCTCTTACTTCTCTAATTGAAAGATCTTTAGGTGTTAGTAATCAAGATCACACTAAAGCTCCTTAGTAGCTACTTATTTGTAGTATTTGTTGACAAACACTAAGGGCATGATTGCTTTGTGATATGAAATGTAGAGTGATGGGATGAAATGAGGGATGGAGTTAAGGATTAGGATAATTTTGTAGGTTTTAAATTATATTTACTTTGTGGAATGAGATAAATGATAGATGTGGATTATTGTATTGATTGTTTATTTAGATAGATGATAATATTAGGATAAATTTTAAATGACTAAAATACCCTTGAATAAAGAAGGACAAAGAAAATATATATTTATTGTTTAGTTGGGAATATGATACGTAGAATCTTGACACTAGATCAGCCAAACCTTTCCACAATTCAGCTAATTTTACCTTGTACTTAAGCGCACAATCCAATTAATTTTACCACGTACTTAAGCATGTTTATGAATGCAATAGTTTAGATTGCTTACCTGAGTAATACTAAATTAAAAATTGATTGTTTAATTAACGCCATAGTAGGAAGTTCTTTTAAGCTGCATCACCATTCTAAAAGGTTATATGGTGAGGATACTGAATATTTCATGTCGTGGCTAAATATATATCAGGTGGCGACAATGTAAAGACTTATGGGTAATTTAACACCTCATCTCATAAAGCCGTTTGTGAAGGATTTTTCCATCCCCGATAATTGGCTGGATTCCACATAATGCAAATTGTCTCTTCAATATCGGGCCTTCCCTCATCCACTAGACTTTCATCAAAGTTAGTGAATGTTGGATTATGTTGGATGTGGGCTTTCATCCCCACATCAATTGAAGTAAACAACCCCTAAGTAGTTTAGTATATGTTAGAATTGATATGTGAAACTAAATTCAACATTTGTTTTAATGCTTTATGCATTATGAGGTTAACATGTTTGAGAATGTTGATGTGTCTAAGAATATTGATGTTCACTTCTAAGAAATTAATTTTCAGATCAATTTATTGTATTGAATTTTGAGAATGTAGTTATTTTGGTAGGTAAATGCCATGGCATATATGGTTATAGAAAATTAACCAAAAAACTAGTTCAAAAAAATTATTATAGCGGTTGTGAACCCCAACTACAATTAACTCATTTTTTTATTTAAATAACATACTTTAATAATAACGATAGTTTAAAATTGTCGCTAAAATTATACGAAGTACTATTTTATAAAAATAGTAGGGGTTTGAAGCCCCCACTAAAATTATAGAAAATAACACTTTTAATAATAGCAGTAGTTTGGAACCCCCCTCTAAAATTATATAAAGAAATACTTTTTAATCGATGTAGGGGTTTAAAACTTCCGCTAAATATGAAATAACCCCTATAAATTTACTTAGCTATTAGCAAGGGTTGTGAAATTCCCGCTAGAAATTAGCTGGATATGTTATTGACAAGTGTTAGTGAACCCCTGCTAATGAATTCTCCTATATTTAATTTTAACATCTAGTTAAATTTTATTTATTTATTTATTTATTTTTTGGTAATGAATGCTAGCGCTATTGCATTTAAGAGAATTACTATTTACTACTCATGTGAAAAACTTAAATTCTTTAAGCATGTTAGTACAATAAACTAGTTTCCCACCAAGTACTCATATATGTGCATTGGTCTCGCATTTATTTTTTTTTTGAAATAAAAATTTTATCCAACATAAATCATTACATAATGCTTCCAACGATGAAAGGGAGAGAATTGCGATTCCAAACCCTTTGATCAAACATAAAACCCGAAGCTCTAACTATAGCATGAGCTACGGAATTCGCAAATCTTCTAATGAAATAAATCTAAAGAGCAAGCTACACAATAGATGGTCTCACACCTCAATATCCATAAAATGGTGCATTGATCTTTCCTTTGACCATGCACAATCCGTGCAAGTTTATTAAAAAAATTATTGTTGCTCTATCTCAGTGATTCTAGAAGTTTAAAG
>JACGDI010001560.1:646017-662140 GCA_014898725.1 Jacaranda copaia | reverse complement strand
CCGATACGCTCTTTGCAGCATCATTATGTAAATGAGGTTTGAAAATAAATCCAAACGGACCCAAGTTCTTTATTTTCAAATTGTTGTTGTCTTAATTTATAATTTGGTCACTAACACCTTGTTTGCTTATGTTTTCAAAAGCCATTTTTATTTTTGATACTGCATAAAAACTAAAAACCATCAACTTATACTTATTTTTACAAAAATAATTCTTATTTTCATTTTTTATTTCTCTTAAATCTACTATATTCTATTATTGTATCAATCAAATTCAAATTCATTTTGATATCATATACCACTGTTATTTTAAAATTTTAAAAGATTTTCAAAAAATATGCATCTTTTAGGTATAAAAAAATATACCCTTAGATTTTAAATCCTATATCCATACTAATCATTATTTTCTAACAATACATCAAATACAATCTCATTTTTATTTCCATAACTGTAAGGAAATTTTCAAATACATACCTAAACAGGCTCTAAAATGCCCATAGATCTAACCTCCGAAAGCTAGCTAAGTCTCTTCTCTCCTTAATCAAAGCCCTCTCACTCTCTTTGGTCAGTTCTCTTTGATGAGGGCTTCGAGACAGAGATACAAGTAGGGACTTTCGGATTTTCAAAGATAAGTTTGCCGTGTGGACTTTACCGAGATTTGGTTCAGAAAGGGGGGATTCATTAGGTATTAGAGTAAACCTTTTGTAATTGTTGTTGAAAGTAGCTATTCTTATTATACAAAAAGACAATTCAGTGACTACACTAAACGATTAGGCCAACCTTGTCTTCGGAAATTTTGTCCAGTTCCGTTGTGTGTAAGTGTAAACAATTGTGACATTTAGCAACCAGTTAAGTTTTTAATATCATGCATTTAAGACTATCAAAAAAAAAAAACAAAACAAAACAAAACATATCATGCATTTAAGGACAAGAAACTGATATTTCAATTTTTCTTGCATCAGAATGAGTACCATAAGTTACTCAACCAAAGTTGTCATCAGCATTGAAACTAGGCTCAGTTTAGGCTCACAATGTGAGAAAAATCCACCAGCAGGTAACACTCATCGAAATCTGGTCCTATTTGATGTAAAACTCATCAAAATCTTGTCCTATTTGATGTTAAGAATTCAAACATAGACTCCGGAAGAAAGGAGCAAGAACAAAGATCCAAAACCCTGCCAAAGGACACAACAGTTGTCACCACCAATCAAAAGGATAAACTAACAGCAAATTAAGTATATGTACTGCACGCATACCAAGAAGACAGATGCAACAGCACCGGTAGTCAGTTCCTTTGCAAGACTACGGTTTTTCCTGGAGGAAGTAGCTTCATAGCTGCATAACAGATGAACACATAAGAACACTATTTGAAAAAACCAAGGCTATCATGCAGCTCTTACTAATAACATCATTGTTATATAGTTATCCATGTCTAACACCATCCTCAAGTTTACTCATATGAGAAGTCTCAGAACATGAGAGGAGGAAGCGAAAAACTTCACCACTCTTTTAGGGCATTTACTACTAAGTCTGATTGGGTTGGATATGTAAATAGGAGTCACACCAAATGCTCATACCTATTTGCATGCACAAAATGCTTATGTCTTGCAAATCTTAAGGTAAAGACTAGATGAAAAATATTGCTGTATCCACCAACTAGAAATATGAGGGTAAATACATAAGGCCAATAATGTGATCTTCGTGTGTAACTAGGAAGCATGAGAACTCATAGGTCAAAATAAACAGAGGAACATTTGGATTTTGGAGATGGTCACACTTGGACATATTAATCAAGATAGGCATGGATCTTATTTGTCTCAAATACATGGAGCACTGGGTAGCGACAAGTTGCAGCACATCAAGAAATTCCCCATCTGCAGATTAAAGGGGCAAATAGATTTCCCAATAGGGGTTTCTCTCCATCACTGCTGCATTTCTCAATCTTGTCTGGCTTCAACAAATGCCAATGCTCCAGGCAGGTATTCAATTCAAAAAGCGAACCACATAATATAAATATTCGCTTCATTAATTCTTGCGATTCAAATCAGCAGCACTATTTCTGCACTCAATGCTGTAATCTTGCCAATCTCCTTTCAAACCCTCGAAAGCTAACGTTCTTTCCCACAATCCACCTGAAATAGCTGAAGTAGCTGATTTTGGTGGGATAGGAATTGGAAAACACATCCTCTCAAATATAATTATCTTGTATTTATCTTTAGTATCTCAATAAATTAGAAGTTGAGCCGCATGATGGAACTAGGAGTGCAACAACGATTGTGGTAGCTTCTTGCAGCTGAGTAGTAGAGCATAAATAGTTGAAGAAAGTAAACCTTGCACATTAAATGAATAATCTTGCTGCAGTCAGAGGAAAGGGCAAGGGAAAGAGAGAGTACTGACGACGGACGGTAGTGATGAATAATTAAGAGAACAGATAAAAGAACAGACAAAAAAATGAGTATGAAATGAACTAGAAGAGCTAATTAGGGAAAATTAAGATAGGATGGCTTTTGAATATTTATATTTTCAGGGTTTTTAAAACCTTATCCGCATGGGAAGAGATATTTTGAAGAATATTGTTCACCACAACATAAGGTTCATGAAGCTTGTAAAGTTGTATAATTATTGTCTGTCTTACCATGTGCAAAGCAACATGTTATGTTTTCCCAGTAGTTGCTGAAGCTATATCCCTTGTTGTCAATAGCGCAAATATAGCGTGTAGGGATGCTAAGCGCAACAGATTTTACTGTAGCGCACTTTCCTGCGCTATGTACGCTATTGTGCAGTTGCGCACTACAGCGCCTTCGTGCTACAGGGAAATTGTGGGTTAAATTACCCAAAAAAAATGCATTTAAGGCTTAAATTTCTGTCAAATAACAAAAACCTAGAACAACCCACCCAACGGCGCTTCATTTTCTTCTGTTCCCGTAGCTAAAACACGGTCACCCAGCTCAGGTAGCAAGGAACAAGCAACCCCCAAGCCTCATCTTCTTTTTCTCCATTGGACCGATCAACCCCAGGTTATGTTTGTTCCTTTTCTTCTGCTTTTCATTGTTTTTACTTTTTCTGTTATCTTCAATTCTTGTTTTCTTCCTTCCATCTTCTTCTCCAATGGAACGCTTCTTTCATCCTCTTCTCCCGTCCTTTTTTTCACTTTCTTTTCTTTTTCCCTTTATCTCTGTTTCCTTGTGTCCTTTCATCTTCTTCTCCCAGAATGTTGGACTTGTACACCTTTTTTTTACCTCTTTCTGTGACTTTCTTATACTTGTCTTTACCTTTTCTTCTCCTTCTCTTCTGGTGATAGGTGGGTTTTTTTCTTTTAAGGAAAAGTATTGAAATGAACTTATTAGTTGTTTATCCTTCACAACAGGTGAAATATATTGGTATTTTAGGTATATATATTTATTTATATGTGCATTTATTATGTGCTTCATTTCAATAAAGCGCACTATAGCTCCAAGGGACCTTTGCGCGTCGTTGCGCCTGACAACTATGGCTATATCTATCTCATAAACTTTTGTGAACATGGACTTTCGGGCATTCTCACACTAGAAAATTTCAAATTCCTGGCTCTTGTTACCGCTCATGCTTATGCAACTCTTTCTGACTGAAGACCAGAAGTACTATGATACAGAGGAAAATAAAAGAACACAAAAACGCAGATAAACATGTTGGACATAACTGATGGCCTACAGCAGCAAAGAATTCATCTAGACAGTTAACTAGTTAACAGAAATGGCACAATCAAATTGTAGCCTAGTCCTGAATGGCTAAATCAATTCAGCTAGAGAAACTGATAAGTATACATCAAAAGATTATGCAACTGGAAGAAATAAGATTCTGATGCCAGGAAGAAATACAGAGCTCAATTAACACAATATGCAGGTCATAGTTTCGGATGCAAAATTCTTTAACCACTGGAAATTGCATAATGGGACTATTTTCCATTAGAATTATTGTCATAGAGATATTACCCAGAGCCATAAAAAGCAAAATGAAACTAAATCTCACTCACTGCAGGATATCTCAAATACAAAAGGATTTGTCAAACATAAGTTCTGTAGTTTGAAATTCACAAAATTCAACAAAAATGACAAAATATGATGTGGTTCCTATGTGACCCCTGAAACAAGAAGATTTTCTTTCCAAAGCTATTTTATGATGGAAATCAAGTCACACAGTGTTCCATTTCATTTATTATTATTATTATTATTATTATTATTATTATTATTATTATAAAAGAGAAGGATGAAAATCATTATAGAAGATACAGGAATCGAGTATTCAAACCATCAACTTGTAAACTTACTTCAAATAGGAAAAGTCAGAATGAATTCAATCATTTTAGAACATCCAAATTTTAATTGTTGGAACCAAGAGAAACTGCATGAACTATGACATTCTAAAACCACACAACTCACTCCATCACTAGTACTATAAAAGTCAACCATAAGCATAGGCTTTTCGTTTTAAATTGGAAAAAGATCACGTTTAAATAATCAAATCAATGCCATGTAATTCATTTATTAGCATTCACTATAGGTAGTTATCTTATTTTCATTTTACTGATTAGCAGTCAGAAATTGACTCTTGGACATAAGTCACATAGGGCTGGATGATCATAAACAAAAGTAAGAAAGGGGAGGGAAGCAGGAGTCAAAAGCGGCAAAAATGAAAGTGAGAATGAAGCCGCTTAGGACGTGTGTTAGATATAGTAATTCATATGCATAAAGTTTTAATATGTCCAAGAGCATGGCCAATGGCATGTGGTGTTAAACTTTCTATCCTTTATGTGGATTCAAACCTCATTTGTTACATTATTGTTTTGGAAAAACCAAAAATAATGTAATAAAATGAAATAAAAATGTTACAAGTCAAATCTTAAGCCCCATTTCCCACCCACCCCCCATCCATCAGCACCCCTTCTTTCCCCTTTTTCCTTCTTTCTTTCTTATTATTTCTTCCTCATTTCTCACCTCGTCAATCTCCACCAAAACACCTGCACAGCTAGAGACCTTCTCTTTTCCCTTTCCATTCTTTCCCTTTCTGATCACCTCTAACCCACCTTTACTTCAAATTATATTTTCTCAGCAGATTTTTCTTTCACCACCAAATCCACCATCATGGAGCCTATCTCCTCCCACTCTTTCTTCCTAATCCCACCATCTTCCTAAATATGGAAACAAACTTCAGGCAAGCTCAATTTGAGATCTGTTAAAGCATGGTTTAGCAAACAGTGATCCTGACTTGAAGTCGCCCGAGTGGTGAGTGCAGCTGGCGACTTATGTGATTCACCCTTAGACCCACTTCTTTAATCATTTTGATGGATCACCTGTCCAGGGAGAACCCGTCGTGGCAATGGCTTTCTATAAGACCCTAAAAATATAAAAAGAAAAGAAAAATGTGGAAAATCCCAGTGTTTCTTAAAAATCGGAACCAAATCCCCACGATCAGAAGCTATAGGATACAATAATAGTGCTCTTAGGTGGCGATCAAGCTCATGTAAAAGCACAACTAGATAATTGATATCAAGTAAATGAATGCCCCAAAACCAAAAACAAATCTCATAAAATTCCATATAGAAAAAAGTAGCTCCAATTTCTAAAATGAAGGTTGTAAATACACAAAATAAATCCAAATTTATGCAATTAATCGTTATCAGAAATAAAACATACATGAAGAAAGAGGCGGTAACGACAAGACCGATGGCGAGCATGAAAACAGCGAGGGTCGGGTACCACGCATCTGGAACTGGGCTTGAGATCGGTTTCACTGATTGAGCCTTTTGTTGAGGACAAATCAAATGAAGAGAAATTAGAAGATTCACAATTACATACAATCAAGATACGAAAAAATTGTTAATAAAGAAAAAAGGGGGAAATCACTAGGGTATGAAATTGGTAGGTACCATCTCTTAGCGGGTTTATGAGAGTAGATCTTCAGTTCTTCTGTACAGCGTGTTCTCTGTTTTCAGTCTTCAGGTTTTTAACCATCTCTCTTATTGAAGGCAAAGACCGGGAGTGCTTCAAATTTGGAAACGGGTTTTATTGGCAACACGTTTTTTATGGGAATTATAGTAACTCTACAACTACGTGGAAATTTGATTTTCCGTCGTGATATGTTGGCCTGTAACCTATTGGTGCTGGGTGTGTCGTGTGGAAAATGACAACACTACGCCTGGAATCATTTTTATTTTCATTATGTAAAATCATTTAAAATTTTTTTTGGGAAAATTGTGTGAAATTAAAAGTTCAGCATCATTTCTCTTCATCTTATCTCATCTTTATTATTAAAATAAATATATTATAATAATACTATTATAAAATTATATCCATGTACCTAATTATATAGTTGAAAATTTTCTAAATAGTCATATACGATATGTTTTAAATATATATCACAATATCCAATACTAAATCAACTAAATATAAAGTTAATTCAAGTCAAAAGTTTATAGAATTATCATTTTAAGAACCTTTTATTGAAAAGAGGAATAATGAAAACATGTGGGTTGAATAATGACTAAAATAAAATATATCTTAAAAAATTTAACATTAAAAACATATGATAAATATATCTTTTACAATATAATAATTAATACTAGTTGACTATTGAATTCTTTTATTTTTAGGTGATATTTGAAGAAGTTTTATCTTTTAAACTTATCTTCTATCATTCTCATGAATTTAATTCGAGTTAAGCTGTTATACCATAATTTTAGTTTTAATTTTAATTTTATTTTTTAATTGAAAAGCTCTTCTTATTTTTTAAAGACTAAGTTTCAATGTTATTTTACGAAATAAAACTGAAAATATGATTCAAATGATTTAGAGCAATTTATAAATTTGTTTTCTCTAAATTTGGATAAATAAATAAAACTTATATTACTTATTTAATCTTAGATTTTTAATGGACCACTTGTTTTTAATCTAAAATTAGACAAAAAAAATAAAAACTTTTTCACGTGTTTGATTTATTTATGGTGATTTCTGTTCACACCTTCATTTCTTCTTAGTTAAGCCAAAAATAGAGAAAGTTAAATTCTAGTCAATTTTAAATCTTTAAATATCATTGTGTAAAATAAAAATATTATATTATTTTATAACTTTTTTTCACTAAAAAAGGTGGAAAATTATTTCTTTAAAAGTTTGCTAGTTTATAGATCTATAAGACTTGGATTATGAATTAATTTGGCTATTAATATAATATGTACCTTGATGAAGCTAGATCTCACAAGGCCAAGGATATCCTACGAGTTAGGTGGGTTGACTTGCAACACAATACATGTTAGGCCAGTCAAAGGGCCCTCGGTTATGCCTCTCTGATGCTTAAGTCAGTACCAAGCTATTTAAGAGAAGGTGTATAATAGAAGAGCTTTTGGAGTGTGTATATTGCATACCTCAATTCTTGCATTGACCTAGGGATTTATAGTCTCTCATCCTATGATCAATTCTACCTTATTAGCCAACCCTTCAGAGTTATCCAAGTCCTCATCCTAGGGGTAGTCATGGTCTTTTTGCTCTCTCTAATCGAGATAACATAATTCTAGTACATAGTACATTGGGGTGGTGTGGAGTGTGTTCCTTCATTTAATGCGGAGGCCATCCTAGAAGAGACAACATTAAATGTGGTGAATCTCTTCTTATTTCACTCTTGGAGCTGAGTTGGCACCCAATCTCAAACTTTTGACCTCAACGCAGAGTCCAACCTTCAATCCCCTAGATTTATCTCGACTCTAATGGAGTTGGGTTTCTTTCTTCAAGGTCGGTCTCACTACCACTGATACTAGTGGGGTCAGAGGTTAATTTAAGATACTCAGTCGTGGGGCACAATATGAGTCCCCCTCACTCTACAAGTCTTCGCAAGGAAAGATGGAGAGCTTCTAGAGTTTCTTATTCTACCTCGAGCCTAAGCATAAGCCCAGCCTATGACTTAATAGAAAACTTGCTCAACACTTCGGGAAGTAAAATTACTTCGAGATGGGGTATTTGATTGACTAGTAATCAGCTATTAAATAACCTGACAATCGATTGCCCACGACGGTTGGCATTTTTGAGACACCTATTGTATATTATGGGTGCTGTCATTTACATATCCTCACTTCTGAAATTCCCCACTCTTTCCTTCTAGGTCGATCCCTAAGCCCCAAGACCGAGTTGTAAGAGCTTCTATTTTTAGAGCTTGCAGTTTTTAGGCAATTCTCGTTCCTCTCTCTTACGTGTGATCTTCCCTTTTCTTATTTTTTTCTTTTCATCCCTTCTTAATGGACTCTGATAGTGATAGTGAGATAGCAAGGATGAGTAAGGATAGTGGGCTTCAGGTCAAAGAGTACTCCAGTAGTGAGATTGACAACTCTGATAGTTCCAACCCCAACCAAATGAGCAATGTCGAGGTTAACATAATGGGTGATAAGGGTGGTCAGGCTAAGTCTATGAGAAAGACTTAGCTAAAGAGAGCATTAAAGGTAGGGAAGATTTGAGGGTTGAAGGTAAGCCACAGACTCCGGGAATTGAAGATCCCCTAATAGAACCAAAAGTCAACCCCTTTAGGTTAATGGAAGAATCAACTAGTTCTAATAGGGTGGCCTCTTCAACAAGTCAAGGAATGGGATACTTGATCCCTACAAAAAAGCAAACCTCTTATAAAACCCAAACCTCCCATACGGACACTAAATCTACCATCATTGAGGTTGAATTGGTGTATGCCCGAGCCAAGTACCATATCCTTCATGTGTTTAAGCTTATTTGAACTGAAATAGATGACTATATATATCAAGCCCCTAAAAACTGCCTTGTTGTACATCTGGCTAATCTCCAATGTGGCCTTAGGTTTTCCATTGTATCTGAGGTTAGGGCCATTCTCAATGGCATTAGGGCTTGCTCGACCAAACAAAATCCAAACACCTTTTCTCTAATATATGCTTTTGTCATCCTTATGAGATGCTACCGACTAAAGCTTTCATTTACCAACTTTACCAACCTCTTTCACTTGCCTTTGTCGAGCAAATTGACCATAACCTAGAATAAGATCTTCATTATCTAACCGAACCCAGAGCATGCCATTGGAAAGCGATTCAGTAATTAAACCTTCATTGCCTTAGAGATGAGTTTTTACTACATCACTGCCAGAGCTGGTAAGAAAGTTCTTAACCTTTATTCTTTCTCCTACAGAAAAGTTAGGAAAAGTAAGTGGTTTTTTGTGAGAGCACTTGAGAGCAAGAGTATGAGAGTCTTAAGGTGGTAGATCTTGAGAAAAATTAATTTGAGTAGGCAAAGTTTACCTTCTTGGAACAATCACTTTGTGCAGAAGGTCCTATTCAAGTTTGTGGTCAAGTCAATCTTAGCCTTAGCTAACCTTTTCCCAACCTGATTGACTTTGATCCCGACCTGTAGCTTGGTATAAACTATTTTTTTTAGTTGATTTATCAGGCATGCATCCCTTATTCTACCCCTTTTCTTTACTTTGCAAGTTGAAGGTTAGCCATGTCTGCTAGAGATAAAAAGTTTGTGGCTATCTACTCTAGTCATTTTTCTATGGCTGCTCAACTTGTCATGCCATGACTAGCACAGGTCATTGCTCTTTTAGCACTCCCCAAAACCTTTATTCACCGAGCTTCTTTGCCAACTATGGGACTATAGGTTTGAAGAGGCCCAATGAAGGAACGGGTTACTGTCTCCATCATCGAAAAGACTTACTGGTTAAGACAAAGGAAAAGGGACTGTATTCGTCAAAAGGGAGTTGCCCTCTTGGGGTAAGTTTGTAGCCCTATCTGAAAGTTTCTACAATTGGCCTTGGGGCCCATTTTTGCTCAACCCAGCCCTAGCTCCTAAGACCTCAAAGAGCCTATTCTCGAATCCATTTGGGCTCCCTTTTGTTTAGAAGCCCTCCTTTGGGTTTTGTGCTAGTAGCGATGGTAATAATGCCTTGATTATTAATGAGGGGACTTGAGCTTGACCACCTGGGCCCTCATGCAGTTGGATATGTTCAAGATCGATCAAGAAAAGATCTCGAGTGTTGTTGCTAAGAAGTCTTGAAGCAGCTAGGTTATCAATGCCAACATGGTAATTTCCACCATTCATTCTTTGTCCTTGAATATGCATATTAATTGTTTACTAATCATTTAACCTCAAATTTGTGTAGATGAGCTAGCTAGGTTGGAACTTTTATTACATGTGTAAGAACGTCATGTCATACCACAATGCTTGGAAGAAGTAGTTCAAGAATACTCAAAGGGATACTATCAAAGCATTGAGGGAAAAGGTTGAGAATTTACAATCCCTCAAAACCTTGGTCAATGAGCAGAAGTGAGAGATTAAGAAACTGTAAGTTAATACTCTTTAGAATATCACAGCCTTTACCCTTAAGAACAGCAAGCTTAGCAAAAAATGCTCAAGCTATAGAGAGCGTCGAGAGAGAGCTCCTCGACGCTCAAAGCAAGAGCTACCACAAAGGTTTTAATGACGAAAGGTTAGCCTTAGATAATGATTTGATCAAGGCACTCCCTGTTTACATTGAGGAGGTTCTAGAGAAGCTTGATCTTTGATGACTGTTGCTGTGTTCTTGGCATCAACAACCAAAAGTCGGGGTTCAACCACGCCATTGCCTAACTAAAGACTTTAGGGGTCAATTTTGATGAGTCAATATTAAGCCTAACCTTAAATGGTAACCTATCACCCTTCATTTCGGAGAGGCTAAGGTTAAGCCTCCCAAGAATAAGTAAGAGCAACAGTTTGAGTTTTTAATCCCCATTATGCAAGAGATGGCGGATATTACTTTATAAGGCGCTGTCCTTCCTCTAACCTCCAATTTCTCTACTTCATTCCCCTCTCTACTAGTTTCAATGTTTGTCCCTATCAACATTGAGCCTCTTGTTACTGATAAATCTACTGACGCTACTGGTCCTTTGATCACCCTAGGAGGTGCTTTGACCTCTGGGGTTTGAACCTTTGTTATTGTCATTCAGTTTTTCACTTTTATGCTATTGATTCTCTTTGACCACATTTATTTGAAAGTTTTTTATTCTTGTAATTGTTTGAACCTAAGTACTTCTTTTTTTATCAATGCAATTCTATTTTGGTCAACTGTTGGTCTTGCTATTTCTATTTTCTATCTTCAAATATATGTATTTTCTTTTAAATTATTGATTTTGACCGTTAATTTGTTGTGCGATTTAGCTTGTAATGATATCTTAGTTTGCTTTAACTTGATCTTGACCTCACTTAATTTGGGCCCATCAAATATATCTCTCCTCATCCTTTTTTCTTACCTTGATAGGTGCAATATGCTAGTCCATTGAGTAAGTAATACTTTTTGTTAAGTTTGGAGGGTGGCTTGGGTTATTATAGTAAAATATTTGGGCTCGGGCATGATTGAGGCTAGACCGCTAAATGGGTTAGAGATGTATTAGTTGATTGCTATAGTGGTGATTTTCCAAGTCAGGGTCGACTTTGATTATAATAATTGCTACATAGGCAATTCAATAGCACAATAATAATAGAAGTTAAGATTACTTTTCATACTTGCTGCAGTGGTGATTAGTAGTGAAAAATAACCTTGGTTACACGTTTTGCTGCATAGGCGATTTATGGTAGAAGATGACCTTGGTTACATGGATCACTACATATGCGATAGATTGTTAGTCAAAAATGACTTACAAGTGCAATACTTCTTGAGGTTGATGGCATTCTATGTTCTTGAGAGCTCGACACCATGCCCATGTGCCAATCGGTATCTATTATTTTTGGCTACTTTAACAACTTTAAATGGTCCTTCCTACTTGAGATCGAGCTTATCGATGTGCTTAGTGATATCCACTTTCTTGAGGACCAAATCATCAACTAAAAAGCCCAAGGTCTCACTTTCTTGTTGTAATCCTTTGCCATCTGTCCCTTGTAATGTTGAATCCTTGTAATGTTGATTTTTACCATTTACCTCTTCTCTTCAAGCAAATCGAGCTCCAAAGCCCTGAACTCATCATTCACCTCCAAATTATAGTAGAGTAACCTTGTTGTTTCTTCAATAATTTCAAAAAGGAGTACAACGTCGGATTCATAGACCAAGCTATGTAGTATTACTCCAATCGCTACTCGAAGAGTGCGCCAGTATGCCTAAAGTACCCCAAGGAGGTCGTCTGCCCACTTTCCTTTGGCTCTTTCCAACCTTTTCTTGATGTGGTCAACTATGGTTTGATTTGTGACCTTAGTTTACCTGTTTCTTTGTGGGTTTCCTATCAATATGAAATGTTGTATGATTCCTAAATTTTCTCACCATTTTATGATTTTCTTGCTTTAAAACTAAGTTCCGTTGTCGGACATAAGTAACTTCAAGAGTTTGAATTGACATATAGGATTTTTCCAGATTAAAGCTCAAATCATTGTGTCAGTTATTTTGGCAACAACCTTAACCTCTACCCATTTTATAAAGTACTTGACCTTGATGATGAGGTATATGGGTTGACCTATCGCTAGGGAAAACGCTTCATGATGTTGATGCCCTACTGGTTAAATTGCCAGAAGATCACAACACTTACCATTGTTGCAGTTGATTAGTGGGGGATGTTTGCGTGGAATTGGTATGCTTTACACATTTGACAAAAACTTCATTGCATCTTTAGTTAACGTGTGCCAAAAATAACCTTACCTAAGCACCTTGTAAGCCAGAGCTTGACCTTAGGAGTGGTTTTTGCCCATGCCCCCATGGATTCCACTCAATATTTTTTTTGTTTGCCTTGGCTTTAAATAGCGCAGTGTCGGTCTGAAAAAGGACTATTTGAAAGGTTCGTCTTTCTCATCTAGTATATACTTTGCTCGTTAGACTTTGACTCTATGAGCCTCTACTCTGTCAGCTAGTAGTTTGCCATTTTGGGGGTACTTTTTTATGTTATCTAGCTAGGTTGGGGTCGAGTTCTTGATCGAACATACTATCTTGTCCCCAACTTTAATATCGATGTGCTCAAGTGGTTTTGCACCAATAAAGTCATATTCTTTGGTGTGTGCCTTGGGTGGAGCTTGCAATCTTAGATAGAGTGTCAACTTTGTCATTCTATGACTTGGGGATTCAATTGAGGTAGAATGACAAGAATTTTTGTTGTAGCTCTCAAACTACAGATAGATATCTACCTATCGATGTTTTTTTTATTTTGTGAGCGCTGTGAAACTATTTGGCAACAAGCTGGGAGTTGGTTAGGGTTGCTAGTCATTAGATTCCTTGTTAAATAGCCATTTTTATTCATATGATGAGGGCTTTGTATTCTGCCTTATTTTTGGTGACTAAAAAGTTCAACTTCATGGAATATTCAACCTCTGTCCTATCGAGGGCACATAGTAGCACTCTTGATCCTCCCCTGATGTCATCAAGCATCCATCAATATGTATTGTCCAGGGTAGGTGTGTTTTTTATTTCTCTTCAATGAGGTCAACTTGTTCGATCAAAAGTTTGCTAGTACTTAAGCATTGATGGATGTTCTTAATTTGTAACTGATATTAAATTTGCCTAACTCAATCACCTATTAGGTAAGTCTCTTAGAAAGATTTGGTTTTAATAGCACATTCTTAGAAAGTTGTTTTGTTAAAACAACAATATTGTGTAATTGAAAATACAGCCTTAATCATCGAGCCTTTGTGACGATAGCGAGTGCAAACTCTCGATCTCAATATAATGTCACTCAATTCCTTGTAAAACTTTGCTCAGATAGTAGATAGGTTGGTGGAGTGACCTATTGATTGATATAAGCACCAAGTTGACTGCATCAAGGAAGATTGCCAAATATATGTATAGTACTTCCTCGAGGGTCCACTTTACTAATTATGGGGATTCTGACAAGTACTTCTTCATGTTAAGTAAGGTTTGATCACACTTCTCTATCCATTGAAAATTTAGGACAGCTCTTAGAATTTTGAAGAAAGGTAGGCTTCTATCTGCCATTCTCGATATGAATCTGCAAAGGGTGATTATTCGACCCTCTGGTCTCTGGACTTCATTTATCAAACTTGATGGGGTGATATCTTGTATGGCCTAAATTATTTACGTGTTCATCTCTATCCCTCGCTGACTGGCCTTGTAGCTCAAGAATTTTTCTCCCCGAACTCCAAATGTGCATTTGGCTAGGTTAAGCTTCAAGTTATACCTCTTTAAGATCGAAAAGGTATGGGCCAAGTCCCTAAGATGATGGTCTTCCTTGATGCTCTTAACTATCATGTTGTTAATGTAGACTTTTGTCGATTGCCTAATCTCTTCCTTGAACATCATATTGATGAGCCATTGATACATGACTTTAGCATTTTTCAGACCGAAAGACATAATGACAAAATAGTATAGTCTTGTTGGAACCACAAACACTATTTTGTTCTAATCTTCAAGTGCCATGAATATTTGGTAATATCCTTAAAAAGCATCTATCATGCTAAGTAGAGCACACCTTAAGTTAAGTCGACAAAGAGGTCAATTCGTGGAAAAGGGTACGAGTTTTTAAGGCAAGCCTTATTGAGATTAGTGAAGTTATTACTCATTATCCACTTTCTTTCATTTTTTATTACCAGTACTATGTTGCACAACCATTTAGGAAATTGGATCTCCACCACATAGCCTACTTGGAGGAGCATTTCGAACTCTTCATTTATGATTCTATTTCTATCTTCTCCAAACACTTATGTCTTCCGTTTGATTAGCCTCATGATTGGATTGATATTTAGATGATGAATGGTCACTTCAGGGTCTATGCCCTACAAATTAGATGCTGACAATGTAAAGAAGTTGATGTTTTCATGAAACAATTAGACAAGCACGCACTTGGTGTATAGCTTTAGTTAAGTCATAATTTTAGTGTACTTGTTTGGATTGCCTAATTCTAGCTTAACTTTCTTGAACTCCTCTATGGGGTCGACCTTGGGTCTTCTATTTTTTGCTTTTGGGATTTCTCAAGGTCAAAGATTGGCTAAACCAAACTGGGGCTTATTTTTTGTGTTGGCACCTTTGGTGCCTTGGTGTCAACTAAGATAGTGTAGTATCTCCAAGCCTCACTAGCATTGCAAAACACCTCTCCTATCCTTGATGGGGTCAAACATTTGATCTTTAAATAGTAGGTAGAAACAACAGCTCAAAACTAATTAAGTGTTGGTTGACCTAAGATGAAATTTTATGTAAAAAAAGCTTCGACGACCAAATATTTATCATTATTGTTTACCGTTGGGTGGTGTTCCTAGGGAGGTCATCAGTTTGATTGATTTGAGAGACACTACTTTTGACCTTCCAAAATCGACAAGAGGCATATTTATGGGGGGAAAACGTGAGCTTACCTAGGCCTATCTTTCTTAAATCTGAGGAGAAAATAACATTGGCTAAACTTCTATTATCTACCAATACCTTTTTGATGGCATAGTTGGTGATCTCGATGGTAATAATGATGGGGCAATTAGGTTTGTCGTCGACGTCAGGCATCGAAATATGTCTAAGATCTTCATCTTTGAAGATGATAAGTTATGAGCTAGTTGATACATGAAAAATTGGTCGGGTGCTGTGGTAGCTTTTGAGGCTACATTCCACTTTCTTCCTAGAGGACCTAGAGTTTTCGCTTGTAGGTCCCCCAGTGATATGTTGATCACTCCTCGAATAAGTGGGGCCCTCTTAACTTGATGTGGCTGATAGTCCATTAGTCTAGTTAGGCTTCTAGACCTATCTATTTTGGGGGTGTAGACGGCTTAATTTTTGAGCTAATTAAAAAATGACATGTGTAAATAATATATTAGTTATTATTTAAAATTTTCTATTTATATATTGGAATTTATTAAATTAAATTTTAAATAATAAATAGTTAATTTTAATTAATATTCTAATATTTATGTTATACAAAGCAAATGTTGACAAATGTTAAGATTGAGATGTATCATGTCAATCAAATCAAATCTGGTGGCTTAGGAATCTCAAGCTAATCAAGTTGGAACACGTGGCACATCCATGTACGTGGACCAATCAAGTCAAGAATATTTGATATTATCTTTTAATATGTGCATCAAAGAGATAATTATCAAATATGTTCAAACCATTTCGGAGTCTCCTGTTGAACACCTATATAAAGGTATGACTAGAGACTTATTCAGAGATATACATATTCATATATTCTCAAGCCCCAAGA
>JACGDI010001560.1:634829-645917 GCA_014898725.1 Jacaranda copaia | reverse complement strand
CTTGTGATTTAATTTTGCAGACTACGAAATTTGTGTGAACATGGGGGTAATTCATCTTCATTCCTGCACTCCGCCACACACTTCTTCAAGTACCCTTGTCGTTTCAACAGCTCGATATCATTATGCAACTGAAAATAACCATTCGTGCTGTGTTTTTTTTGCTTATGAAAGTGGCAATACTTTTTGCAATCCTTCATTTTAGGACTCTCTAGCAGCTTCCTTGGCTTTTTGAGAAGGTCTTTGTGGAGAATGGCCATCAAGATCTCTTTCCTCGATGTGATGAGTGGTGTATAAGTAGTCATTCATTGAATAGGAGATCAACACCCATCCCCATCTTTTTTATCTTTCTTTGGCTTCTTCTTATCTTTATGTTTCTTGTCTAAGTTTGATTGCCCGTATTTAGGGTAGTTATCTACCAAGTCGAGTATAGCCTCCATGATGGGTGGCCTCTCTCAAGCCCAGGCATTGGTGCATTCCTTATGGTGTAAGCCTAAGAATAGAGCATCAATGAGGAAGTTGATCCTAGGGTTATCGATTTTCAAGACCTCTAGTTGAATATGGTAAAGAAGTCTCTCAAAGTTTTGCCCTTATTCTATTTGACCAAATAGAGGTGTATCTGGGGAAGCTTGCTCGTACGCTTATTAGCGAACTAGTGCAAAAAACTTATCACATAAGAGGGTGTATGAGTCAATTGAGTGCAGGTCGAGTTTCATGAACAAGTCCAATGCCATTCCCTAGAATATGGTCACCAGCAACTTGACATGTCTGCTGTCATTTTGTCTATGTAGCTGCATAATATGCTCGAACTGGAAAAGGTGCTCATTTAGGTTAATAGTTCCATCGTACCTCAGCAAACTATTAAGCACTTTTGTGTTAGTCGCCACCCTCTCGTCAATGATCTCTTGGATGGAAAGGGATTCTCTCGCTTGATGATAGGTGTGCACAATGTTGAGACCTCGATATACATGGTCGAGATAGCGCTTAGATAGATCCCTTATACGGCGGTTGAGCTTCTGTACTTGTTGGGATACTTCTTCCCATTCTCCATGCTTAACTCTTCCCTAGCATGGCGAATTCGCTTAGGGATGGTTGAGCCTTTCATTTTGGGCCCAATGAGGTTGGGTATTGGCCACGGAGTTTGCCACTTCTTCGACTAATTGGCGGTGGAATTCAGGAGAATTTGCACTGCGATGTTGGGATTGATATAGGGTATCCTGGAGGCCTAATTTGGAGGCTAGTGCTTGGGCTCATGCATGACACTCGTCACTGAGGTGGCTAGTTATTCTCTTTGCACGTGGAGGATGCATTCGACCTTCACCTAATGAGTTCCTTCAACTATTCGAGGGAGATTACAATCACTTGTTGTGATTGGGTGCTTAACCCTGGCAAGTCCTAAGGCCAAATCAGTTGAGGGGTGGGTGGTGGTGCTTGTTCCAAGTTGGGGGGGGGCCCTCTTTATTTATCTCTCAAATTGGGCTCGTTGGGTAGTGACCATTTTTGTGTTGCTAGATCTGGTGTTTCCCATAGACAACACTAAATGACAAGCTAGATCTCACTAGGTCGAGGATATCCTACAAGCTGGGTGGGTCGACCTACAACATGACAAACATTAGGCTAGCTAAGGGGCCGTTAACTATGGCCCTTTGATGCTGAAGTTAGTACCGAGCTAATCTAAGAAAAAGCTTATAATAGAAAAGTTTTTGGGGCATGTATATTACATACCAAAATCCGGGCTTTGACCTAGGAATTTATAGTCTCGCATCCGGAGGTAGATTTTACCTTTTTACCTTGCCCTTCAAAGTTATCCAAGTCCTCATCCCAAGGGTAGTTATGGTCTTTTTGCTCTCTCCGACAGGGATGATATAATTCTAGTGCATAGTACATTAGGGTGGTGCAGTGCATGTTCCTTTATTTAGAAGGGATAGCATAAAATGTAGTGAATTTCCTCTTATGTCACTCATGGTGCTGAGCTAGCACCCAATCTTCGACCTTCGACCTTCGACCTTCGACCTCAAAGCGGTGTCCAACCTTCAATCCCCCAAATTTCTCTTGATGCCAATGGAGTCAAGTTTCTTTCTTCAAGGTCAGTCTTACTACCGCTCATACTAGTGGGATCGGGAGGTTGACCTAAGGTACTTAGCCACGAGCGCAACACGCCAGATTGTTAAATGAAGTTCATTGTTTGAAATAAACATTTGTATTTTATTAATTATTTAAGATTTAGCAACATAAAAAATAAGAATTTTAATTTGACTACTGGGTAATATACACCTAATGGGGTATATATTTTGTCCTGTATGAATTGAGACATATGGGCAAATGTGATATTTTATCCAGTGACATAGATTTATTGATATTCTGTTTTATATCTTGATAGAAAATATTTTACTATATCATATTAATATTATTATTAAATTGAAATAAATACGTTTTAAGTTTAATAGTTTGAATTACATAGCTCTCAATCCAAAATACATATTTTTTTGAAAAAAATTCAAATTTTAATTAAATATGCCCAAGTTCAAGTCAATTATATAATGCGTAAATTATACTTGTTATAGCATTAATGTATATTTTAACAATATTTATCATATAATTAATTAAGTCATGTAAAATTTGGTCATGACAAGGTCTTCCTCATCTTTTGTCACATCCAAGTAAACGATTTAGTTTGCTGCGTCAAAAGATCGTTTGATAAAAATAAATTATATATGTATATATATTTCTATCCTATTACCTTTTAAAAATGATATTGAAAGTTATTACTACTACATTATTATTTTAATTAAAAATTAATTTATTTAAAAAGACTATTTAAAGAAATAAAATTTTATTTGATTCTTTTTCACGGCTTCTAATAGAGCTATCAACTATATAGTCTTTTTCTTTTGACTCATTTTTTGCGTTTTACTTAAATAAAAAAGGTTAAGAAATTTTTTCTGATTTGTGATACTACATGAAAGCATTTTTTGCTATTAGTTTTTTAGAAAGTAAAATATGCACATCATTATGTGTAAAAATTAACCAGAATATATTTTAAAAATATATATAAATATACAAAAAAAATGAGAACTTGGTTCATTCATTTTCATTATCATGTTAGTACATATAGTATTACATAAGAGTTTGACACGTATTTTGATATATAATAAATACTCTTTTTTTTTTTTTTTGAGAAAGAACTCGAATGCATTTATAAAATATCATTCTTTTTTCTCACCAATTAAACATGTGATTGTAAGACTTAATTTATTTTTGTTTATTGTCATATTAAATTTATATTGAGCACACATTTTGACACATAAAAAATATTTCTTTTCTTATTTTTTAGGGAGAGTGCCGAAAAAATATCTTACAAATGTATTTATGAAGTATCATTTTTTCCTCATTAATTGACTTTTTTTAATTAATTTCAATTCAGTTATTATTTTCTATGAGTCTAAAAGTAAATTTAATTGAGTCATAATATACTTTACAATCATATTTATTCAATGTGATAGTAATAGTCTTTTTAGATGGGGACATAATTTAATTATTATTTTCTATAAACGCAGTTAAATATGTTAGTAAAAGGATAAATTTCAATACATGTAATTATATTTGCTAAGTAGAAAATTTTGATTTAATTCATTTTAGGGAAAATTACTAAAAAAAACCTTAAAATTAATTTTCCTGTCCAAAAAACCCATGAAAAAACTTGTCTATCTCAAAAATCCATCTTTTTTAGTTTCAAATCCAACTTACCCAATTGTTCACTTTAGTATTAACAGTGTTAAAGTATACTTATTTCTTCCCAAAACTAACCCTAAGTTGCTTTTCAATTTTCATGAGAGAACCCCAAAGAAAGCAAATTCCTTGCAAAAGAAACTTGATAGAGAATCCACGGTTAAGAGAGGCATAGGATTTTGAAATTTATTTTTTTGCTCTACTATTTTGTTTTCTTGGATATTTGTATATACTTGCTTATAATGATTTTGTTTTTTTGTATATATTTGTTTTAGTTATAATGGATTTTTTTATGTTTGTGGAATTCATTTAATTCTCATAACTTCTCAAGAAAAATGGGAAGACAACTGATTATTTTTTGCAAATTTGGTGTGAGTTTAAGCATGGTGAATGTGGCATACAATATAATGGTGGCGAAGCTTACGCAATTGAGGTCGATAGAGAAATTTCATTTGATGTTTTCAAAACTCAAGTGATTGCAACGTTTGTTCTAAATGAAGAAAAATCTCTTGTTAAATTGAAATACTATCTCCCAGACAATAGCACTACTCTTATTTCATTGAAAGATGACTCCGATATGAAAATTTTCTTTAATATTTTCAAGGATTTCATATCATCAGATATATATGTTTCAAAACAAGATTGTACTAATAATAGGTAAAAATTTATCTTAGTATTCTTGTACTTTATAATTAACTTACCTTTTATGTACAAGTTTTCAAGTTTGCAATCACATTTAACACATGAGAATGATTTGGAACCAAGAATAATTCCAATTTGGAGAGATTCTATTATAGGAATTGTGCAAATGTTTGATGGAGTTGAAGAGTTTTGAGCGTCTCTACGAAAATATGCTGTTGCTCACCACTTCACACATGTTTTTGTGAAATAATGAGTCTTCTCGAGTCACTGTAAAGTGTAAAGATGTAGAATGTAAGTGGAGAATTCATGCATCTTGAGTTCAAGATATAAGTATTATTCGCATAAAGTCATTTTGTAATACACATTCTTGCAATCCAAGAATTCATCAAAAGATACATCCTCAAGCAAGCAAAAAGCTGGTTGCATCTGTTGTTCAAGACAAGCTAAAAGATAATGATCTAAGGTGTGACTATGGAATTTCTTTGAGTTATGAACAAGCATATCGTGGAAAGAAACTAGCAAAAATAGCCATACATGATTCACTAGAGGATTCATTCAATTAGATTCCTTGGTTGTGTTCAAAGATAATTGAAACAAATCATGGGAGTACATGCAATATGGAAAAACTAGTAAAGAGGATAGATTTCAGAGTCTCTTTATATCATTTTATGCTCAAATTGCCAGGTTCAAGAATAGATGTCAGCCAATTTTGTTCATTGATGGAACATTTGGAAATAAGCATTATAAATTGATGATTTTTTCCACTTTTGCCATTGATGCTAACAACCAAATGCTCCCATTGGCTTTTAGTGTTGTTTTGGGGGAAAAACAAGCAAACTAGTTCTGGTTCTTATCAAACTTGAAGGCCATATTGGAGAGAGTTCAAGGCTTGATCATTATATCTGATTGACGCCGACGATTGCTTGACACGGTTTTAGAGGTTTTTCCAAATTGTTATCTTGCCATTTGTGGTGCATCATCTTATTGCAAACTTTATGAACTCGTTATCAAGTAAAGTTAAAAAGAAAAAAAAGAAAAAAAGAAAATCATCAAAAATCTTGTGTATGCTTGTGCTAACTCTATGAGGGTACAAGAGTTTGAGAAGAACATGAATAAAATTAAGAAGATATCGTTAGATGCTTTTGTTTGGTTGAAAGGTTTAGAGCCTTATCATTGGGTAGAAATATATGCACGGGGATGTAGATTCGGTCACTTGACAACAAATGTTGCTAAGAGCTTTAATAGTTGGATACTTGAAGCATGGGCCTTCTAATTGTGGCAATGGTTAATAAAGTTTGTGAACAACTTATAGGAATGTTTTATACTAGAAGCGAAGAATCAATGCAATGGGCGAAAGCTTTGACTCTATGTGTTGATGAAAATATGTGATCTTGTGTTTTGTCTTCTCTTAAATGTCATGTTTCTCCATCCAGTAGTTTCACATATGAAGTTATTGATGATAGGATGCATTCTGTGAATTTGGAGAAATTGACTTGTACTTGTAGGACATGGCATACATAAAAATTTCTGTGTGTTCATATTGCAAAGATTTGTGAGGAAACTGGAAGGAGCATAATACCTTATGTTTCTCCATATTTTACAATAGAGTTATGGAAGTTGGGATACGCAAAAACAATACACACAGTGCCAAATGATGATATGCCAGTAGATATTTTGAGTGATAAATTTGATGAACACAAAGAAGAAGACCGGTTAATTGATTATGAAAGCATTCATGGATCCTCGCAATCCACACAAGTGGTTCCACCTAATGTACATCAGTGCCCAGAATGGCCAAAAAGGAAAAGGATTGAATCTCAACATGTGGTCAAGCATCCATTGCGTTGTAACAGATGTTATGAAGAAGGTCATAATCGAGCTACTAGTAATAAGACTATATGACAAATAGAAAAGGTAAAATATTATACTTTTTAATTTAGTAGTAAAATGAAGGAAATTTTATTCTTATATGTGTAAGCGCTTTAATTATTATTCATATTTTTTTCAATTGATCTTAATACATGCACTTTCTTGTTGGATTTTTGAAAAGTAAATCACATGTACTTTATTGCTGGCATGGGAGCAAGTTATTGTTTTTTCTTTTCATGATTTATATTTTTCATTGATCTTTTCATGTAATTGAAAAACTTAATTCTCTTAGCTTGCAAAACTTAACCATATTCTATAATTATTCTTAAGTATTATTTGATATTTTGTTTTATTCTTTTTTAATATATTTATTTAGTTTTCAAGTCTAATCCTTTTTTTTAATATATCATATAATTGAGATGAATGTAGAATAAGATTTATTTTTTATGCTTTATAACCCGTGATTAACTTGATCACGAAAAACTTTGAAAAGACTAATCAAAAGAAAATAATTGACTTTGTATCACTGCTAATGTTTCGATGGAAACATACTAATAAGATAGGTTCAGCACTCATGAACCATTTCCCTCATATTGGTTCTGTCATGATTCATAGGCAATAACTTCACGACCGTTTGCCACTATCCCCACATTAGTTTCACTAGGGTTAGGGTGCGTGGGCAAAAATTCCATTATCATTTGCTCAATGTATTATTTTTGTAGGTAGCATTCATAGTATCAAATCTATTGGTGGTAGTAATGTACAACTTTTTAATCCTTCAATGTACTTAAATTACCACTTGTAATATGCAACTTATTTATTCTCTTTGCTGATTGAATATTCAAAAGAAAATTTTCTAAAATCATTAATTACGAATTCTTAGAATTTAATTTTATTATCTAACAAATCCATGAAAAAATTTGCTCATCCAAAAAAACCCAATTCATAAAATTTTGAATCTAAAAAACCCCAAGGAAGCTTAGTCTAAAAATTGCCAAATTCTAACGCCATTAACTTTAGAGTTAACAGTTGGGTATTTTAGATTTGAAACTAGAGAAAATGGGTTTTTGATATAGACAAATTTTTTTTGGTTTTTTGGATAGGAAAGTTAATTTTAAGGTTTTTTTTAGTAATTTTTCCTTAATTTTAATATAATTATTATTTTCTATATGTTTAATTAAAAGATGCACTTAATTTGAAATTAATTTAACAAATACAATGTATATTATATATATACATTATTTAAGTGGAAAGACTTGATTCAATTAATTATAGTTATTATTTTTCTTGAGTGTAATTAAAAATAAATTTAATTTAGTTATAAATATCATTAAACTGTGGGTATTGAATATGATATTTTGAATATATATAATCATATTTGCTAAGTAGAAATTTTATTTAATTAATTTCAATGTAATTAATAATTTGCATAATTCTAATTAAAGATATATTTAATTTGTAACAAATGTCATGAATACAATGGTATGCATTTAATGTATATACTTTATTTAAGACGAAAGACTTGATTTAATTAATTATTTATTATTTTCTATGAGTTTAAATACAATGTATATACATTTGATGCATATAGTGTATATACATTATTTAAGTTGAAAGACTTTATTTAATGGTAGCAATTACTATTAAACCATGTGTATTAAATGTGATAATTTTATTAAAGAGGGATATTTTTGTCCTCACATATAGGCAATATAGATACAAATATAGATATAGATAAAATTAAGAATTCAAATTCGAATGAATTCTTAATACATATATGTGTATTTAAATATATCTATACATACACTATATATATAAACCTCCTTCCTCATTTGTCTTCTTCCTAAAACTCAACCTTGAACAGGTCAAAGCATCCAAACGAAACAATTTGAATTCTCTACAGCATATTCAAAGCATCCAAACGAAACAATTTGAATTCTCTATTGCATATTCAAAGCTTCAAAACAATAGAATTTGAACCTCCAACTACATATTCTAAATAAACGTCAAGTGTATAATATATTTTTCTAAATAAACATTTAAATGTGGATCCCATACACTTAGCATGCATCATTAAAATAGAACAAAAAGTCCAAAATGCCAAAGAATAGATTGATGAAATAATGAAGAGAAACATTTAAGTAATATAATAAACAGAGTACCGATAAAAGAGTCATTCCATATTCTATAACTGAAAAAATGGCTCCCCATGGAAATATATAAGAGGTCAGTGTTTTCATTTGTGAAGGCCAAGTTCATATGTCATTAGAAGCTCTGTAAGCATGGATGTCTTCACTTAACCCCAAATCCATTTTCTTTGTGATCATGATCGAAGGCGTCTTTCACTTTCTCACAGCTGACAACACCCATCATCTCATAAGGTAATATAATAATATACAGCATCAACCATCAGTGCAATCAACACCTTAAATTTCTAACAATCAGTAACTTTACAAAGGATGATATCCTTCGAGACCAACTTCGATGACCTGCATTATTCTGATTTCTACAACAAAGCCTTGACGATAAAGAAGCTAGAATTGTTGGTATTGGTTAAAGGCTCTTGCTAATGGATACATAATAGTCAAAAAATCAGATATGATATTGAATGAGTCCCTGAATTTCCCAAACTATTAACATCTTCAAGACTTAAGCATGGTTAGATCAGTAAATCATAGAATCAAATCTTGGCTCATAGAAACAAACCTGGCTGTTGTATGATTGAAGAGCACCTCCTGCGATCCAAGACCATACCTTCTTATCAACATCATAGAGAAGACCTTTGCCTTGGTTCCAAGATGTGAAACATATCAAGTTGTCCTGTCCAAAGCATTCAAATCTTTCAGCTGATAGTCTCAAAAGAGCTCGAAAATACCTTGGCGGCATCCTACTGATCTCAATCCAGACAAATTTTGTATGATCAAGCTCCCAAATCCTCATACTTTGAAGGGTACTATAAAGGCCAATTCTTCCAACTAGAAACAGGCGTTTTTGAGTTCCAGCTACTAAATATCCATCCAACAAAGACCGAGGGAACTTTGCAGGTATGTGTTCCCATTGCCCTGTATCCAGTCGATACATCATTAAACCAAGTGGTGAGAGAGTTTCCAAGTACAATCTTGAGTCACAAAATGCCATTTTTGAGGAGCAGAGATTTACAGCAGGCATAGTTTGGTGAATTGACCATTTGTCAACCTTTGAGTCGTATACTTCTGTGGGCAAAGACTTGTCACCATATATATCACTAGTAGCTATAACTTTAAAAGACCGATCCTTCCGATCAACCACCATAATCAACTGTCTCTGTTGATTACAATGTAAACTTGGCAAAGTCCTCCAAGTTTGTGTCAGCGGATTACAAACTGATATTTTGAAAGTTAATCCATCCAGTCCTGAGAAACATACTAGACCCCCTGAAGAACCAACCAACAAGAAAGCCCATTGTGGTAGGAAAGTAAATGGAATTCTAAACCACTGCTTCAAAGGCAAGCTAAATACAGAGCATTGAGGAGTCTCTGAATTTTTCCAATATGCCAGAAGACAAGGCCCATGGGAGGGCACCTGTGAATGAAATTTCAAAAAGCTATTATCTTGCAAAATTGAATTCCATCTTTTACAAACAGACCGGAGCCTGAATATCATGAACGGCGGAACCCTAGCTAAAATTTCATTCAACAAATCCTCGGGCAGCAAGGCCCATATATTATCCTCCATCTGAATTTCTGGTTGCACAGATTTACAGAATGTAGTCACAGTTTCTTCATCTAAACCACGTGGTTTGGTTTTAATTACCTTCTGCCTAGAAGGGCTTGTGTTCCTTGGCCCCATTCGGCCAAGAGGACTAGTATTCCTAGATCCAGTACTCCCAAAACTTGCCTGCCGGTGAAATCGTTCCTCCTCACAAAAAGAACCACTTCTTACCAATCTACATGTTGATGTTCCTGACCCAGATTCTGAAGCTTCCCCCGTTTCAATCATTGCATACATACACTCAAAAATTCTCACCGAAACCAATGCCAAAATCTGCCAAATACCATTACTTTCAGCTCAGCTAAGATAATGGAATTTGGGAAATTATTCGAGCTTATTCAAATGAAACCTTCATCATTACCGTCCAAGAATCTCATAACCCAATACTAAATGCTGACTCAGCAACCAATTCCAAGCACCTGTCCATTTAAAATAGGCCAATAGATTAGGAACTCCAGAAATATGAAAAAGTACGCAATCAGATGAAAAGACCCATTTACCTAAAGAAAGTAAATCCTAAAAACCAAATGGGAAGATATATACGGCTCAAAATTTCAACTAAAAGATTAGTCCCTCGTCAAGTAGATCCAAGTCTAGTACCTTGAAAGGCAGAACAGAACCGTTTGAACAGAAACATTGTAGCTTTGATACAAAATCAAGAGGGAAAAACCCAAAAGGAGACCAAGAAAAAGAAGAAAAAGAGTAAAAAGCCCAACGAGTGAGATGAATTACCTTACATAAATTGATTGAATCATCCGAAGGTTAGAAATCAGGATAGCATATTTTCCAGATACTGAACGCAAAATCACAAAATTCCTTCTGTTGACATGCCTGCCTCTTACTCTGACTTATCTCTTGTTTGTTTTATACATATTTTTCAGTCTGCGTACGGAGATGGACATCTATTGTTCTGTGTGAGGCAGCTCGCATCGGCATTTGCTTCCTTGTTTTTAAATTTTTCGCAAAATGGTTTCCTGAAAATAAACGACAAAAGAAGACGATGTTGGGAGAGGAAGACACGGGGTACAGACTCGGCGAGACATGAGAGTAGTGGGCCTGCCTGCGGTAGGAGCTGGGTAAATTATAAAAATATTGTAAAAA
>JACGDI010001560.1:606908-634729 GCA_014898725.1 Jacaranda copaia | reverse complement strand
GGTAGTTTCATAAATATTAATTTTTTTTACAATATTTTTATAATTTACCCCTCTTTTCTGATTTTATGTTCGGAATATACTAAATTTTTAATTAGTTTTAAAATCACAAGGATTGCAATTAAAAATTTAATATGTAAGAATGAAAATACTAAGGGTCCGTTTGATTTGATTTCCAAAGACCATTTTCATTTTCAACTATTTCTAAAAGTTGGAGAGTTGGTTATGAAATAAAAATAGAAATTGATATGTATTTGAACGAAATATTGGAAAGAAATAATTAGATAGTTTATAAGGTTGAAAAATAGGTTAATTTATATTTTTTTATATTTAAAAAGATTTATTTTTTAAAATATATGTATTTTTATTAATTTAAAAATAATAATGATTACTTTATGTCAAATCAAAATTGAATTTGATTGATGTATAATAAGATAATATAGTAAGTTTAGAAAGGATTTTGAGAAGAAAAATGTATACTTTTTCTGAAAAAATTGTGAGAAAATATTTATTTCTAATTTTCATTTCTAGATGAAAATAAAAATGAAAATGGGGCCTTGGAAATGAAACTAAACAGGCTGTAGGGGGCTGTTTGGTTTCATTTTTACCTAAAAATAAAAATAAAAAATTATCACTATCTACACTATTTTTTTAAATATTTTTTATTATATTTTCTCTCCCTTTTCATCCATTTTTCAACCCTTATTATTACTTTAATTATTTTTTATCTTTTCAATACTTTTTCATATATCATCCACAACAAAAATATTATAAATTCAAATTCAAATTCACATACAAATTATAATATTATTTTTTCAAACAATCACACATCATATTATCAATTCAAATCCAAAAACTACACAATTTTTAATACAAAAACACCCAACATCCAAATACATTTCATTTTCACACATATATAAATATATAATTTTAAACAACACATCCAAATACAACCCATTTTCAAATTCACTTTTTTTAATTAATTTTTTACTATGCATTTTCATTTGAAAATGAAAATAGGCTGTGAGTGTGAAACCAAACGGCCCCTAAGTGCCCGTTTGGTTTTGTTTTCAAAGCCCTTTTTTTATTTTTTTCCTAAAAATAAAAAAAAAACTATCAACTTCTTCTTTATTTTCAAAAATATTTTCATTTTTAGCACATTTTTCTAAGCACATTATTATACTCTTTCTCCATTTTTACTTTTTATTTTCTTCTCATTTATATTTACACAACCTTTAATATGAAAATACTATATTTTTTCAAATACAATTTATTTTGCAATTTTATATAATCATTACATTTTAAACAAAACTTTCAAACAATATTTTATTTTCAAAAACACATTTATAACTAATTTTTTATTATTTCTTTTTATTAAAAAATAAAAATGCTTTCAAAAAACAAAACCAAACAGCCCCTAAGATTAAAGCCAAAACGAGAATACACGTATTTCATAACATATTCTACATTTTAGCATGCTGAGTGAATAAAAATTTGATATTTGATAAGTGCTAATGACGAATTAATGAATGATGTGAATGGGGAAAAAAAAAGAGCAAATAACTAAATTACGCTTTTTTATAAGCAATATTATTTAATATATAACATATATATTTTTTAGATGCTTCTTTATATTTAAATATGTCACGGATATTTATTGTTACTAAAATGAATATCATATAACAATATTTATATATATTTACAAATTATATATTTGCAATATATTAAATAGTTAGGATATGAGATAGAATTGCCTTCACTTATGAATCTTGAACAGTTTGTATAATAAGATGCACATTGGGGGGTAAATGCATAATAATTGATAAATGTAATCACATCAGGCTCAAAAAAGAAAATCAGAAAATTTTAAAAATAATTGCTATAATTTTTATAATGGGGCTTGTAAATGCAATTTATTAGAATTAAATAATCATTTTTCATTTAAAAAAAAAAAAGCAATGGATCATGCACTACTACTTAAATTTTGTTTTTAAATACAAATTCTAAATTTGATTTTGGGTATTTCTCATAATTTTTCCCTTTCTCTACGCTTTTAAACTTACACGTTCTGTTTATCACAAATACATACAGAACATTTTGTATTTTTGCAAGATACTTCAACAAATGTTAATTATTATTATGTATTAATTATTTGCATAATATTTTATTTATTATATTCAAATGAGAAAAGAAAAATTTGGGATGTCTTCGCATTGATTTTGATAATGATCATTTTGCTAGAAGACTTTTATTAATCATTTCTATTTGTGACGTATGTTGGAGCTATTTAAGGTAAAAATGTTGTTGATTCTATTCCAAAATATCTGCAAAATAACCACTCAATTCACGCATGCAAAAAGCAATGACAATATGCATGATTTTCTGGAAATAAAGAAGGAAAGTTTTGACATTTTCTGGAAATAAAGAAGGAAAGTTTTTGTCAAAACTTCACATGAAAACTTGCAATCAAGAAAGATCTATTCAAGGGAAGATACTTGCTAGATTAATCTCTAAGTTAATTGCCTAATTCATATCTAAAATGAAGGAAGGAAAATATGTATGATTTTCTAAAAATAGGTAAGGAAAGTGGTCGTTGGAACTTCAACACGGCAACCTGCAATCAAAGAAGAAAAGTAACCGTTAGAGATTTACATAGCAAAATGGCCAAAACTAATTCAATATATTTAAAAAAGAAAGAAAGAAAGGAAAGATGACATTGGAATTTTTATATGGCAACGTAAAGTCAAGAAAGGAAAGTTACTGTTGGAACTTTTTATGGCAACATGATCTATCTAGAAAATACAAAAGATGTTTAATGAACTTCATATATTTAAAGGAGAAAAGAAATGAGTTAGAATTAACCTAATCTATTCTCCAATTATCAAAACTCTACAACTTTTTGTCTAGAAGTTGCCTCTGCCTTCTATTGTTCTTTCTGTTAGGTTGTTTTTGATAAGGAGATAGTTGCTTATAGTTATTGATTCATTTCTTATTATCTATTATATTATTTTCTAGATATTTAGTAATATTGTAGGTTAAAAATCTTACGATTATGTCTTAGCTAAGTAGTGGATATAAATCTTCATGACTTTTATATTTGCCATTTTCTTAAATTTCATTCATTGTCCTTTTAGATGATTGAGCCTCTTTCTTTATCAAAATTTTCAAGTTACTTGAAAAGCCAAAAGTATCTTATTATTATTTGAAAAAGATCAATTCACTCCCCTATTGATCTCTTTTTATAATCAGAAATAATTATTGTTGGAGAGTAAAGAAAGTCTTCTTAACTTTTACCAATATTTAAAAACAAAAGACATAGGGAAACTATAAGTAAAACAAGTGTAAAAACCATTCGGAGAGTATGAGATGCATCCCCGATGTACTGCAATCGTGATTTTAGTAATGTTGGAAATTGATATAAAACAGTAAGTGTTCATCAAACTTTAATTAATTAATTAAGTGAATTTATTTATTCTTAATGAAAATCTTTTGAATTATTGCACTCTACATCGTGGGTAAGTGTTAACAACATATTTAATTATTCAAAAATAATTTCAGGTAGTTGAGAAATTTATATCAAATTAAGCTACGAAAACTAGCAAAATTGTTGGAATGGAAAGATGACAAGGTAGAAAAGTCACAATCTCAGTTGAAATTATAAAGTGAGATAACTGTATAAAAAGTTGTAAAAAGACATGATTAGTTGTTTGTTAGGATACCTTGTCCAACACTTGTGATTATTTGTACAACCAGTGCTAAGAGACTCTTCTATTTACTTCATTCTTTTCTAAAAGATGTGTCAATTTAGTAAACACCTTTCTAATAATTGCATCTATTCAAAAGCAACCTGCCAACAACTATAAAATGTTTTCCTAAACTTGTTCACTTACATTCAAGTATTCTTAGTTTTAGTTTTCAAGAAAGAGTTTCAAGAGAGGATTTAGTACAGTTTTTGTTAGTTGGTTCAAGGAGTTTGTACTACAATTATCTCTCAAAGAAGTTAATCATTGTATCTTAAGAGGCGATTGCTGACAAATGTTGAGCACCAGTATGGATTCAATTGCCAACAAATTGTGATGTGCGGAGCAAATTCTTCTTAAAGATTAAAAAAAAACCTAATTCTTACCTCAATTAAAAATAAATAAATAAATAAAAGAAGAAAAAGGGACCAAAGCAATTTTAGTCAGTGCACACCCACACATTTAAGACGAATTTGCTTGAAATATGGTTCTATGACGTCAACAGCAACTCCACCCTCGACCCCATCCCATGGAGAAAAATTAATAGAAGTTTTATAGATTTAATTTGAAGAGGTAGCAACAAAAGGTGCTATTTTGTCTTAGGATCTTAAACAAGCAAGGTTCCTGACATAAACTGTTCCAAGTTTATTAAAAGAAGAGACAAACACCTAAAAACGCATGGCACACGAGGTGTGGAACCAAAAGAACTTTTTATGCTTAAGTTACAATTTGAGTGGATTGGACAATTCTTTGTACAATGTATATATTCTAACAAAAATGGGTAAAGAGTTGTGGGTGTGCTATAGATAACATATTAAACAAAGATGTTTGGCATGAAAAAAATTCATGGCTGGGAAGTTCTTGATTACAAGATAGTTCACAAAACTTAATAATGAGCCAAGTTTAGGACTTGTACATTATCATGCATGAGATATATGAAAAGAACATGATTCGAAGTGTATCTTGTGAAATAGGTACGATGATCGAGCAATTACCACTTTTCACAAAGATTTTAAAACTATTTGAATTTATAAATTGATAGATATGGGGCTTGAAGACTTGACCATCGAATTGAAAGTTAAATAAGTTAATCGAATCTCTAAGATTAAAATTGAAAAGCTCATATGGAAGCTAAGTCTAATTAGTGGAGCTGAGCTCAAGCACTAGTGAGAAGAGGAAAGTGAGAAAACAAAAAAGTTTAAAAGGAACTACTATAACTATACAATGCCAAATCACAATAATGGACTATGGGCATCATAAGAAAGGCCAGCAAGGCCAAGTGCTAGTAATTGGAGAAAAAATGTGCCAATTTGACTTGCCAAACTGAGTCTCATAGTTGTAGCATTTGAATCTAACTTAGTGGATCACCATGAAGAATGGAGAGTGGTGGATTTGTATAGGGATTGTAGGTTATATTGACTCTATTAGGAGATGTTCTCCACATATATTCTAATCAGTGGTTTGAAGTTGCTTATGGGCAACGCCTCAACCTCCATGACATTGAAGATGACCTCAAGCATTGACCTTACTCTTATTAATGTATTTCATCTTCCCCATATCTAACATTTTTTTTCTTTTTCTCTTTTTTAATCTAGATAATTAGCTAAAAGTGATTTTAATCCATTGTTTGAGTCAGATAAGCTTGTATTCACCAAGAGTGACCAATTTATAGGCAAAGGATATGTAGACAAAAGGATGTTCAAAATAAATGTAATGCATGTAGCTAGAAATATTGAAAGCAATTAATTACTAGTTCTAGTGTTATGTTATATATATATATATATATGGCGTATTAGATTAAGACATAGGAATTTAACACTCTATGTAGGTTTGTATACTTGGAGTTATTGCCTTCAATCAAAATTGATCCTAAACATTAATGTAAGATTTGTTTTGAATTTAAAAGGTCTAAAACTTTCACTAGGTTAAAAAGATGACAAGACCTCTAAAATTGTTTCACAAAAACTTTTATGAATTGGAGGTTGTAAAGGTGAGAAAACACATTTTACAATAGAAGTGACAATTGGACAAGATATTGCTATATTATTTGTTCAAAGTAAAGATAATACCTTATGAAATACTATAAGAATGAAGATGAAAATTAATTCAACAAATAAATAAAGATTACTTGCCATGAGGTGGAGAGTATGGGGCACCATTGAAAGAATTTTGTGCAAAATCTAGTACTTTTCATCAAACAACAATATATTCACTTTAGTCAAACAACGTTGCAAAATGAAAAATCACATGCTAAGGGAAATGGCATATGTAATGTTTGTAAATTCTGTCTTACTGTATAATTTGTGGAGAGAAGTAATTAATTCTCACAACACACCACTTTTTAAATAAAATACCACATAATAGTAGGAATGTAACTCTTTAGGAGTAGACCAAAAATTTTCTTACAAATACTTAAAAGTGTGCAGGGGACTGGCTAAGATAGAAGTACCTAAGCCTACATAATTTAAGATTGAGCCAAAGCTACTGATTACATTTTTCTTGGATATGCTAGCAAAAATTGTGCTTGACTAAGTGAACAAATATAACAATTTTAGATATATATATATATATATATATGTGTGTGTGTGTGTGTGTGTGTGTGTGAAAAGTACACCAAATAAATTTTTTACTATATGTCTATATGTTGATACAATGTTGATAATGGGATTAATCATGATATATATTATCATGACTACTAAGAAGATGTTGGCAAAGCATTTTAATATGAATGATATGAATATGATAGATGCCATATTAAGGATTAAAATAATTAGGATGTTATAAGGACTTATTCCAATGAAGTGTCATTATATTAAGAAATTCCAAGAAATAACAATTAGAAGATATCAATGAGCAGTTTGAGATACCTAAAGTACATCTCAAATTGTAGAATACATTATACTAGATATCAACCTTTAAAGGGGTGCAGTGAAGCAAGTTGGATATCCCACACAAGAGGTACTAAGTCTACAAGTGGTTATATGTTTTCCATGATGGAGTTGGAAGTCTTGCAAATAAATTGTACAACTCAGTCCACAATAGAATCAGAGTTTATAGACTTTTGAAAAGTTGGAGAAGATATAGAATGGCTTCGTAATTTGTTAGAAGACATACCTTATTGGTCTAAGGCGGTACTTGCTATAATGACATATTGTGATAGTCAGCTCTATGAAGGGTGTAAACTAATATGTTCAATGGCACGCCTCAGTGTATACAACATAGATGCAATACCATAATACAGTTGATCTCTAATAGTGTTGTCTCAATTGACTATATGAAATTAAAAGACATTCTATCAAATTCATTAACTAAACACCTACATAGAGGCCAAGTAAAATTCTAGTCAAGGGAATGGGCTTAAACCTATCAATTAAGAATTTTCGTATCAAAATTACAACCATGTTGACTAGAGATTCAAAACTTGGTTTAGTGGTACAATTAATTATGAAAGTTTATACAAAGCACTAAGAAGTTCACTCTTATCCATCCTTATGAAGAAAAGTGATATCTATTGAAAGAATACTCCTATTGACTTTTAATAATTAGTTTAGCTATTAAAGCATAATAAGGGGAATGCTCTTGATGGGATTACCTATATAAATGTGAAAATAGGTCATTCCAATGCAAACATTTATTAATTTAACATGGTGTTCAAGATCAAAATGGACATAACTAAAAGACCAAAAAGTTTAAGAAAATATATTGTGTAGGTATTATTGTCTCGATTTACATAAACAACATTATTTGATAGCTTCATATTTACTGGTCATCCAAGTAAATCCATTAATGTTCCATCAAAGAAGGTTTAAAGCCACAAGCTGCCTGTTTTGATATGGCAGCATGAACCCTATTTTGTTTTTTTTTTGTAACTACATATTCATGTCGAGATTGCTAGAAATTTTGTATAGAATGTTATATTTTCATCAAGTTTGACCAATTAATTAAATGAGTTCCATTCATTATTAATGAAGGTACTTTAAATTACCGTAATCCATTTAGGAAGCTCCATTTGTTTATAATGTAAATACCTTAGATTATTGTGATTTACACTGTGAATAGATTTCAATAATGTATTTAACTACTCAAAACTAATTTTGACTGAATAAAAAATTAATGTGAAAATAGACCACTTAAACTATGAAGTTGTTGAAATATGGAAATGTGGAAAGATAAAAAGTCATCAATTAGAATTGAGAAATATAAGCGATGGACATGACTAAATGGAAAACTATGACAATATATGATTGTTTCATATCACCTTATCCAACAGTGTGATCGTTTACACAATTATTGTTAGAAGATATATCTATTTAGTTTTTTCTTTTTCAAAAGTTTAGTATTTTCTAATAGTCATATCCAATCAAAAACAACCTCCAAGCAATTAATAAAAAAACAAAAAACAATTTTTTTTATCAATTTGCACCTAAGCATTTCTACACTCATAACGTAACAACTTTGGTTTTAAATTTTAAAAGAGAGCTTAATACATTTTTAATTCGTTGATTCAAAAAATTTGTATTATTATTGTCTATAAAAAAATTGAATATTGCATTTTGGAAGGCATTTGTCAGCCATTTGTTAGAACTGATATGATACAGATTTGTTTTACAAATAAAGAGTCTGACTCTTACTTCAAAATTCGACCAAAAAAATAGAAAGAAGAAAGAAAGATAAAAAAAAAAGTTCAAATTACTGAAACTAACGAATCATTTTTATTTTTTGGCCAAGAATTTTAGAATTGCATAATTTAGTCCTGATCCGACATACTATTAACTCCTATTTTGCAATTTAATAGGTTGGCAACATTAGCTTGTGTTTTTACATATTTAAATGTTAAAATATGACAAATGGTTCATGATCCATCCATAAAATAGTATCATGTATATCACATTGAGAAATGAATTGACACTATAATTTTTATTTACTATTATTTAAGAAAAAATTATAAACATATTAAAACTTTTAACTTTGACTTTTCATTTAAGATTTCATGTCAATTAAAAACATAGCAATCAATGGGATGAAAGAGGGTATATATGTAGCATAAATATTCTTGTTGAATAGATATTTCTTGAGGGGATATGGTAAGATAAGTAGTTTTGGTATCATAATTATTTTCTGAAGGTTATTAATTAATCAGAACTAAAAACGTGTCAAGAAAAATGTTTGAAAAAATGGATACTATATATACTAAGAATTCATTTATGTGCAACGATTGCATATGACATGATGTAACGATGAATTGTGCTCTATGTAATCCAAATGTCTTATGATAATTACTTTTTTTTTCAATTGTGCAACAAATATTTAGAAATCCAATAAGCACCATGCTGTTAGAACTCCAATTAACACATCAACTGAAGTTAAAACCCTAAAGGTAAGCAAAAAGACTAACTTGAATATAGAAAGATATATGATGTGAACAAGGTGCCATTACCCTCCCTTAGTTGTATCCAATAACATATGTTCCTAGCAACTTCAGTTGTCAATAAAGAATGTTTAAGAGTGTGAATATTAGTGCCTTTAATCCTTACACATAACCATCCACACACACACACACACAAAAAAAAAAATCTCTTATCTTGATTGGATTAGGTATAAAGCCCTACCTATCCATAAATCTAGAATATGTACAAGACATACAAAAAGTTATATAATAAGGTTAGCAATCAAAGGATGTTATTGCACATATTACATGTCAAAGAATATATGATACCAAGCAGTGTAGAAGATTGGAAGAAAAAGCACAAGGAAGCCAATCACTGAAGAAGATCAATTCAGCGAGGAACACTTTTATGGTTACAACTTAATGAAAGAGAAAGGGAAAAGAAATTGAATTATATACATAGAAAAAGTCTAATTATTGTTTGTCGTCTACTGCCTTTACATAGCTGACAGAGCTCTATACTTGCTTATGACTTAGAAATGCTCCTACACCTTTTTTTCTTTTCTCCTATTGAAATCGTGCTTTAACTAATAAAAACATATTGCCTTTTTCTCTTTTATTTTCATGCTTTTGTTCATGGTTGACACGTCCCAGTTGGTATAAGTTTTAGTTTATTGTTGCTCGCCTTGCTACCCTATTCCTCTACTCACTTTGCTGGTGATCTATTCTACTGGTATCAACTATACTCCCGTTAGGACAATTCTAGACCTCTAGGATCAAAATGTGGGAACTGCTGCTGTAACTCATATAAGTTCTCCCAGGTGCTATCTTCATCAAAAGTGTTGAACCATTTCACTAAAACTTGAGTGATTAGTTTGTTGTGCTTCTTAACCAACTTGCGCTCAACAATATATTTAGGTTCAAGTAATAGGTGCCCGTGTGCCATAAGTGTAGTAGGTAAGTATGGGGCAATATGCTTTGGTCCAGTTTTCTTTTGAGTTGTGAAACATGGAAAATGGGGAGGATTTGAGCTTCCTCAGGCAGTGGAAACTTATATGCTCATGAACCAGTCTTCTCTATCACTTGAAAAGGTCCGAAATATCTAGGAGGCAACTTATGATAAGTGCATTTTCCCATAGAAACTTGCTTGTAAGGTCTTAGTTTCACAAAAACCCAATCTCCAACTTCAAATGATTTCTCATTTCTCTTCTTATCTATTTGTACCTTCATCGTGATACCCTATCCAACATAAACTAAATAGTAAAAATGTTACTAGTATATAAGCTTTAGCCAAAGAACTCATGTGCGTCCATTGAATATCCTTTTTGGGCAAGTCAATCATAGCTCAATTCTAGAATACATTCGGTGGGTTTGGAGGCAATTCTTACATCCAATGGGCTTGTGGGCTTGGGGCATGACAAACAGTATTAGAGCCATCACCAACAAGAAAATTGAAAGCTAAGTGCTATATGGGGTAAAGTGCAAAGTGTGTGGGAGTCCTCTCTTGAACCCGTGGAACAAAGTGCTACACACTTGGGAGCTATCCCTTGATCTTGTAGGAGCCACCTCTAGAGTCCCAACACCTAATGACTAAACTGGATATGTTTCACACCACGATGAAGATGTCACATTTTAAAGGAAGGGTGATTATGATATCCTATTCCACATGGACTAAATATTGAAAAAATGACTACTATATAAGCTTTGGCCAAAGAATTTGTATGCATCCATTGGATATCCCTTTTGGATAAGTCGATCATAACCCAATTCTAGGATACACTTAGTGGGTTTGGAGGTAATTCTCACATCAAATGGGCTCGCGGGCTCGGGGCGTGACATTCATCTTGTTTTGAGCAATGGTGAGATTATGTTTGAGGAGTCCAATGGTTGCCTTCCAGTGTTGTAAGCTTTGATCCACCTCTTCCAATAGAGAATTATAGGTTATATATGGTATATTTGTTGGTAGAGGGTGACCATACCTAGCTTCAAATGGAGTCATCTTGGTAGAAGCTTGAAAAGTAGTGTTATACCACCATTACCTTTGGCATCCCATGGAGTCTGTAGATATGATCTAAGAAGAACTGGGCAACATCACTTGGTATGGATGTTTTAATGGCATAAAATGTGTGTAGTTGCTTAATAGATCCACCACAACCATAATGGCATTCCTTCCACCTAATGATGATAAGCCCTCAATGAATGCTATAGAGATTTCTTCCCATATTTTGTTTGGAATTGGAAGAGGCTTTAGCAACCCCAGGTTAGCAACATTTGCTCCTTTAAATCTTTAGCAAGTAGTGCAGCATTTGATGTAAAGGTACACATCCTGTTTCATGCCCTTCCAATAGAAAGTTTGTTTTAATTTCTATAGTGTATTCTCTATTCCAGAATGACCACCCACTCCACTATCATGAAAAAGTTGCAGAAGTTCTTCCTTAACTTTGTTATCCTTGCTCATCACCAATTTTCCTTTTCCTATCAAAATTCCATTCTTCCAACAATAGTATGGTTTTTCATGAATATTGCTCTCTAGTTTCTAAATGATCTTTCGAACCTTAGGATTTTTATCCCACCTTTCTTTAACTTTTTGCATTAAATCAGTGTTTAGTGTGAAGATTGTATGGAGAGACCCTTCATGAGCACTAGCCCTTACTTTTTCACCTTCTCTTGGTCTCCTGGACAATGCATTTGCTACAATGTGCTCCACACCTTTCTTGTAGCTGATAGTATAATCATATCCCATAAATTTGGCCAACCATTTTTGCTGACTGGAGTTGACACTCTTTGCTCAACTAGGTACTTCACACTCTGGTGGTCTGTTTTGATAGTGAAATGCCTTCCAACTAGATAAGGTCTCCATTTTTGCACTGTAGTCACCATTGTCAAGATTTCCTTCTCATAGGTTGATAGCTGTTGATTTTTGCTAGAGAGAATCTTCCTTAGAAAGGCTAAGGGCCTTCCTTGTTGAAGTAGTACTGCCTTGATCCCACAGCCCGATGCATCTATCTCAATAACAAATTCCTTGGAGAAATATGGTAATGCGAGTACTGGAGCATTTCTAATTGCTTCTTTCAGTTGTTCAATGGCTGTTGTAGAGTTTTCATTCCATATAAAGCAATCCTTCTTCAACAGGTTGGTTAGTAACTGTGCAATTTTTCTATAACCCTTTATAAATCTTCTGTTATACCTATAAGACCCAAAAAAACCCTTTAATTCTTTCAATGTTTGGGGTTGAGACCAATCCACCATTGCTTGCATTTTGTGAGGGTCAACAGGAACTCCTTTGCCTATGATAATATGTCCAAGATATTCGACCTAAAAGCTGCCAAATTGACATTTACTTCTTTTGATGAATAATTGGTTTCTTCTCAATACTTCTAAGGCCTTTCTAAGATGATTAATGTACTCATCCCAACTTGTGCCGTAAATCAGAATATCATCAAAAAATACCTACAAGAATCTCCTTAAATAAGGTTTGAAAACCTTATTCATCAGAGCCTGAAAAGTGGATGGAGCATTGGTGACACCAAACGGCATCACTAAGAATTCAAAGTGTCCATGATGAGTTTTTAATAAGGGTGTAAGATAAGTCGTGCCGTCTCATGAGCCTTATAAGCCGACTCGATTGTAGCTCGACTCAAGCTTAAAAAATTTGAGCTCGAGTTTGAGCCTCGATTTAGTTGTTCAAAAGCTTATGAGCTGGCGCATGGGCTTTTTTCTATTTTTAAATATTTCTATATATTAATTAAATAATTATTATATATTAATAATTTACTTATTTTTATTTTTAAAGACTTTCTGTATATTAATTAAATAACTATTTATATTAATAATTTACTTTTTTTCTATTTTTAAATGTTTTATAAATAATATTAAATAATTATTATATATTAATAATTAAATTTTATTTTTATTGAGCTCGAACTCAAAATTTTTTTCAAGCTCGACTCATTTACACCCTTAATTTTAAAAATAGTTTTGCCAATGTCTGTCTCTTTCATTCAAATTTGATGGTAACCAAACCTTAAATCAAGCTTGGAGAACACCTTAGCCCCTTGTAATTAATCTAACAGCTCTTCTATGTGTGGTATCGGAAACTTATCTTTACTGGTATGCTTGTTAAGTTCCTTACAATCCACGCACATTCTCTGACTCCCATCCTTCTTTTTAACCATCACCACCGGAGAGGAAAATGGACTGCTGCTTTCTCTTATGATTCCTGCATCCAGCATCTCGTGTATCATTTTTTCAATTTCATCTTTTTGTAGTGTTGGATACCCATATGGTCTCACATTGATGGCTTCAGTACCATCCTTGAGGGGTATGATATGATCGCATCTCTTGACTTAGGTTGCTCAAACAAATCAGCATCCTCATCTAGTAATTCTTGTAGTTGCTCTCCCTTTGGTGCAATATCCAGGCTCATGGATGGTAGAGTGGCTGCATTCTTTTTCTTCTTGTGTACACTACTCACATACATCATAGCTAGTTGATTTGGTTTCTGAAACAGCTTACTTATCTGCTTATTACTCACAACCTTAGTTGTGGCAGGTTGCTTCCCTTTAAGTGACACTTTCTTTCCCTTGACATAGAACTCCATTTTAAGTTCCGTGAAATTCCATACTATATTGCCTAAAGTCACCAGCCATTGAATTCCCAAGACTAAATCACGCCCTATTATAGGTAATATCATGAGATCAAAACAGAATTCTACTCCTTGCATTTTCCATGTGAATCCTTTACACGTGTACATGCTTTGCATCTTATCTCCATCATCAACAGCCACAGAAAGAGGAGCTGTCCGTTCAAGCTTCCATCCAAATCTCTTTGCCATCTCTATATTCAGGAAATTATGGGTGCTGCCAGTGTCAATCGGTACGTTCAATGCCTTCCCTTTGCTACTTTCAGTAAGTCTCATTATGTGGTAAGTATTTACCCCAGTAGATGTATTAGCTGAGATATGGAAATTTCCGCCACCTTGTTCTTCAATCACCATTTTTATTTCAGCTCTTTATCCCTCAAGTTCTTTGGTTTCTGTCTCTTCTGCCTCCAACAACTCCATAATATATAAACTGCTTCTTCTTATTGCACTGATGACCTGGTGTAAACTTTTTACCATCCCAAAAACGCAATCCTTTAGACCGCTTTTCGTCAAGCTCTAGGGGACTTAGCCTTCTGGATCTGTATGTACCTGGATTGCTAGGCTTGAAGCTGTTGGTTGGTATTCTGTTGTGTGTTAGAGGTAAAGCTGGAGTAGGAAGTGCCGGCTTACTTCTCGCATGTTTATTAGAAACTGAAGTCTTCTAAGCAGTTGTAATGCGTTTTGGAGCTGAGTAGTCTGGAGCTTTCCTCACCCGATTAGCTTGTTCTTGTAGTTTAGCAAGACTAACAGCCTCTTGGAAACTCTTAGGCTTGAACATTCTTACAGGAACATAAATTTCTCCTTTCCAATCTACCTAAAAAACAACTAATGGCATATGGTTCCGACAACTCCACGTAATTCATAAGTTCATCAAACTTGTCCAATAGTCCTGAATACTCCCAACTTGCCTGAGATTTACAAGTTCTGACATCGGATCCTCAAATAGCAAAGATCCAAGCCTATCGTTCAATGCTCTAACATATTCTTCCCACAGTGGTGCTTCTCTTGTTAATCTTAATTTCATATACATCTGATGCCAGTGAAGCGCCCTTCCTTCCAAATGCACTGTAGCAAGCTTAACCTTAGCACCAGGTGGCGTCTCATCAACCTCGAAAAATTGTTCACATCTATACACCCAATCTCTCAAGTTTTCTCCACTGAATTTTGGAAAATCTACCTTCCAGTACTTGGTAGGGACTTGATAACAGGTATGATGATTTCTCCATGATGATTCGCTTCCAGCCTCGGAACAACTCATCTGAGCATCATTGGCAGGTCTCTGATTACGCTGATTAGCAGCCAATGCAGCTACCATCATCCATAATTCCTCAATTGATTTCTCTACTTTCTCGGAGCCCAACCGTATATGTTCCTTCAATCCTTCTTCTTCTCTTCTCTGCGCAACTCAAGAGACCTAGTTACATTCGCCATCTTTGCAACCGCCACTGCCGAGGAACAGTGGCTCTGATACCACTTGATACCAATCGATACAAAAGATTGGAAGAGAAAGCTAATCACTGAAGAAGATCAAATCAGCGATGAACACTTCCACTGTTACAACTCAATGAAACAAAAATGGAAAAGAAACTGAAATATGCAGAGAGCAAAAATCTGATTATTGTCTATCGTCAACTGCCTTTATATATAGTAGATAGGGCTCCATACTTGCTTAGAGTAAAGACGCCACGGACTTATAGAAACGCTCCTGCGCCTTTCTTCTTTTCTCCTGCTGATATCGTGCTTTAACTAATTAAAGAATCTTGCCTTCTTCTCTTTCGTTTTCATTCATGGTTGACACTTCCCAACTGATATAGGCTTCAGTTTATTGTTGCTCGTTTTGCTACACCGTTCCTTCACTTTACTTCGCCAGCGATCTATTTCTATTGGTATCAATATATATACTAATAATCATGAAAATTTTGGCATTAGGTAGGGTAGAGGAAAGAAAAGACAGTTCTACTCATTCTATCAACAACAACATCGGATCTGATGTATCATAAGGGATTTGTTGCATGTAGTTAGTTATGAGTAACAACACATCTTGCTCACTAAATGGATAATTGGTACAACATATTTTCTGTACAATAATTCCAAAAAATGATACAATTAATCATCACATTCCCCTCAACTTAGGTTGCACAGCAGTACAACATTGTACGCATTGAGCCGCACCCAGTGCAACCAGAGTCTAAGATAGCGGAACTTCGATCAAGAATCTCCCCGACAGCTCTCAGAATTTTACATGAGTTTCTGTCTTAAAGGCAACAGCAATCATTTTCTGTCTCCAGCTCCAATCTCTCCTCCCTCCCAACTCTGAGCATATGAAGATTCTTAGCGGTCGGCAATTGCCGACTGCTTTTGGCTAGTAAAATACAATAGTAATGTCTAATGGGATCCAGGCCACAATTTGAATAGCACCCCATGCTCACTCACACTGCCCCCAGATAACTGCCTCATTGTCTTCCATAGTGCCTTTGCTTTGCTTGTCCTTAAAGGTCCTGAGCTGGAGTACCTCCTGAAAGACTCAGAATCTTCAATTCCATATTTGGCAGATGAACTCAATAGCTCTGACATAGAAAGATCCCTCTCAACATCTTGCCGATAATCATAATCAGACACCGTAGATGGAGAAAGTAAAGGGGCTGGCAAGTTGGTACTATCCCTATTATCCGTGGCTACAGAAATATCGTCGCGGCTAGAACTTCTAGATGGCAATTCTTTCATTTTGTCACACTCATTGCACACCAGTTTTAAGGCCTGAACAACCTCCCCCATAAAAGGCCTATGTGATACCTCGGGTTGAACACACATTGAAGCAATAGCAGCTACTTTTGCAATACTATCAAAAGGAAAATCAGGCCCCAAGGATTGGTCAATAATGGCCTCTAAACCTTCTTTACTTGTTAGGAGTGGACGTGCCCAAGAAACTAAATTTTCTTGACCCGGTGGCTGAGACATGTCTACTGGTTTCCTTCCAGTTAGGAGTTCCAGAAGGACTACACCATAGCTGTAAACATCACTTTTCACAAGAAGATGCCCAGTCATTGCGTACTCTGGAGCCACATACCTTGTATGATACACAAAGGAAAAAAAGAAGAGCAACTGAGTATAAAGGAGAGGAAATTCTGTTTAAAGCCTAGGGTAACAGAAAACTTGTATACTCCAAAAAACTATAAAGAAAGGAAAGAGCTCTACCCAAAGGTTCCCATGACACGGGTAGAAATGTGTCTGTTTTCCTCATCCAGTGCAGCACGTGCTAAACCAAAATCAGATACTTTTGGTGTAAAATCATCTTCTAGTAAGATGTTGCTGGCCTTGAAGTCCCTGTGAATGACACGTGGACTTGAATCTTCATGAAGGTAGGCTAGAGCTCGAGCAGCTCCAAGTGCAATCTTTAGCCGAGCACTCCAGTCAAGTGGAGATCTTTCTTTGTCAAAGCCTGAGAACATGCATCAGCACAAAGATTATTTATAGAACCAAAAAGAAAAGAAGAAGGAAAGAGAGGATGAGAGAAAAATTGACTGAAGCTTCAAATGTTCATACCATGTAAATGAGATTCCACGCTACCATTTGGTATTAGTTCGTAAACTAAGCTGCGAATACGATCCTCCACACATATACCAATCAGCTTTACCAAGTTTCTATGATGCAGCCGGCTGAGCATCTCTACTTCGGCCAAGAATTCACGTCCACCTTGTTGATCATATCTTTTGAGCACCTTTACTGCAACTTTAGTCCCATCTTCAAGCACACCACTGTAAACACGTCCAAAGCCTCCTTCACCAAGTATTCTTGTTTCATTGAAGAAATTGGTTGCTTTCTCTATATCACTTGAACTGAATGTCTTTGCAGAGCCAGTGTAGACTGCAATGCTTGAACCTAAGGAGAATGAAGGAGAACTGGGCCCACTTCCAACCATAGAAACTGGTATGCCTACATCATATCCGTTATATTTGTTTATCAGCAATGTTTCAAATTCGGAAATTGATATCCAATTTCTAAATGCATTTTAGCCGCTGACTGGATCTTGTTGTGGCAGTTTGACCCATTAGAGATGCACTAGCAATGAGCTTTCATGTTTCTTATTTTCTTGTTCTGCTGGAATACCGCATGAAGCTAAACCAATTAAGCATTTAACTAAGAAGACTTCCAGAACTCAACTAAAATCATGCAGGGAATGCTCCAGAAACTGATCTGTCCTTGTCGAAGATTAAATCCTTCAATTTTCTATGAGATGGAAGCTTTCAGCTTTTTAGGATAGTTTTGGAGTTACCGCCATGTCTTAACTTTATAAGGAAAATCAAGCCTTCAATTGTTAAAGGTACTTGACAAAGAAATATTAGGTACCCTTAAGCATAAGAACTTTAAATTCATCAAGATCACCTGCATCGCAGGACAACCAAACAAAAGTTTTCTGAAAAACAAAGAAGATTTTACCCGATGACTTTGCAAGGGAACGGATTGTAGCTGGTGGAGTAGGATCTGGTTGGAAAGCATGGTGTCTATATTTGAAGAGCAAAATCCATGCAACAGCAGAGAATAAGATTACAGCTACAAAACAAGATAAGATTATTGTCGCTACTATGCTTCTGCTGGGCCAACGTTTATGCTGCTTCCTACTTATGTCAACTCCAAGAGGTTGCATAGTCCTTGCGTTGTTGTCATTGCCTGGGTATGGTTTACTTGATATGATGCCAACGGTTGACGGAGGCAGAGGTGGAGAGGGGGGAAGGCCTATCATTTGCAATGTATCAACTCAAGTAGTCAGGTCAAGCTATAAACAGAAATCTGATTCAACTAAATGAGGCTGGCCTCACCTGGGTATCGGACATATAGTACATCATAATCACCAAAGAATGAAGATCTTATAACCACTTGTTTGTGCCAAAATCTTTGAAATGTTAAATATGCTGTAGTATCATCAAATTTTTCTCCAAGGGGTAACAAATCAATAAGGACAATGGTTTTCTCTGGATTATCTCCAGCTGCATTTGCTCCCATGATTCGAACTTGACTTTGCTTCATAAATACTCCAGCAGCAATTTCAGCTGCTAGTTCAGATACTAAAGGAAAGAAGGTATACAGTGCTACTGTAAGGCGGAGACCCACTTGTATTGGCAGCACACAGACACATGGAGACTCAGGCGGACCATATGTTAACGGCTCAGTGCACGCCAGAGGTGCACAATCTGTCAAATTACATTGAACATTGAGTTCAGGTGAATGCATTATAAGAATACAGCGTGAGAAACAAGTATACAACCTTTGTGAGGAGGTGGAGGTGGTAGTGCTCGCAGTGGTGGCAGCACCGGCATTTTGGGACTTCTTGGTGATAACCCAGAAGAAGATGTTTTAGGGGGAACTTGCAAGGCAAAGAAATTCATGTTTAAGAACAAAGAAGCAAACTGAAAATAAAAACTTAAAGACATTTTTCCAATTCCCTCCTTGTGGAAGGGAAAATGGAGAAATACTCTTACTTTTAGCTTGTCCAGATGGAGATGCTGGAGGTGGAGCTGGCACAGGAGAATAATGACTATCTGATGAAGGAAATGGGATAGAAATTGGAGATGAAGATGCTGAGGAGCCTGGGAAATTAATCCTGCGATTGTTAAACTTTTGCACTAAAATAAAATATCATAGTAAGCTATAGCCTACTGAGTAAAAACTGACACACGCAATCATGGGTTGTGGATCATATTATCTAAGATTAGCCTTTGGACTTGATTTGTACATCTAGACGCAGCTGGAGGAATGAACACTGAAAGTAAAGCAGGAACAAAATGATGAATCATGCAACAGTTCTTAGACATAAGTAAACAACTTTCAAGAGAGAGAAAACCTGAAGTCGGAGGAATCACTTGTGACAGTGGAGCAGGGCTAATCTTATAAACCTTTGCATGATGGCTTTCAATTGGGGAATGAGACCCTGGAGTTGACTTGGAGAATTGACGAGGGGGGGAAGCACTATTAGAGTGCCCTGGAGGGTAACTTGCCGTAGGAGCTTAACAAGAAGAATTGCAGTAACATTACTCACATTTCCATTACTTTATGACAGCATATCATGAGGAAAATTGGGCAAAATATTTCAACAAACCTTCAGTTGGGGAATGTCTTACTGGTACATAATGATGGGAAGCTCCATTTGCAGGTGCTGCAACTGGTATAGCAGCTGTTCTCTTACTGATGATTGGAGGAGGTGCTGACGTAGGGGAGACATTTTGCTCTACCAGAAAACAACAGGATGCCATTTAACTAAAATGTGGGCATAATATACATGACTTTTATCCATTAGAAAGCAAATGCAATAATAACAGTGGTAAGATCCAACCTCAATCAAGATATTCGAAACATGACAGGACTGGAGAACATTTTGGCCATAAAATCTAGATCCCAGTCAACAATTAGAAACAATTGATCATGGTACAGAGATGGAAAAGCTTCATCCTTTATATGCACCAATCTCACTACCATAGAAGCTATTTCCAATTTACCAAGATGCTCTACCCAACACTCTCAGAATAACAAAGTTGCAGTTCACATAAGCAATGAATTGTCACTTGGGACGGAAATTTTCCTTTTCCTTTTTCAATTTTCATTATAGCCACTAGTCCTAGAAGGTTTTTAGGTTTCTTGTCTAAAAGCTGGTATATGTAAGATTGTCATTTTTCGCTCAGGGGACTATGGCAAGCAATTCTCCACAGCCACCTGTTATTGAATAAAGTCGAGCACAAATACTCTTGAGCATCACTAACTTTTATCTGTGATCAAGCATATATTTCTCAAATGTCACTGTGTATTATCGAAATCAAGCATAAAGAGTATCACCTGGAGGACTGGATGGAGGTTCATTTAGAATTGGATTGACAGGTGGAGAATTTCCCGGCAATGTTGGACGTGTAGAAACATCTGGCATGATATAACCAACTTATTAAGTTGTTCATGATCTGAAAATAGTTGCCTGAAGATTTACTCAAATGAAATTTTTAATAAAATACAAGTGAAAATGCAGACCAGGAGGAACAGAAGGTGGTTCTTCCGGAAAAACTGAGTGAGAGGATGGTGGAGACTCTGACATTGCCCCAGGAGCAGGCACATTTGATACTGCATTTCCAATTGTTTCACTTTAGAAATAAAGCTTACATGAGGGGGAAAAATTCCCAGCAAGAGCAGGACAAAGTTCTCAGCTTTCAACTACCTGGGGCAATTGCAGATCGAGCAGCATTACTAATAGGTGCTTTAGCTTGATGAGAAGTTGGTGGCATGACTTCTGGGACTGTCGGATGAGTTTGCTTGTTTGGTCGCGAACTGCTTGAAGGTGACATGACAGGCGCTGCATACTGAAAATCTAAGTCAACTTGAACCATTTTATATGCAGATCAGATGTCATATTCTTACAAGTTAAAACTAGCTACCTGGAGCTTGTACAGTAAAAGGAGGGTGTTCTGAGTGCTGAGGCTTCCCAGGAGGAGGTATAGGGGGCACAGATAGGACAGAGTTCTGAAAAGGTGCCGGTGGGGGACCAAAAGGATTTGGAGGTGATGTTGTATGTCCTGGCCATATGGAAGGCGGGATACCTTTCATCGTTTGAGGAACTGGTGCAGACATGAAAGGAGGCATCATGGGTGGCGGCCGTAAATCTGTCCCTGAAATGATAATTCACTAGCCAATTAACATAAATTCAAGGACATATTGAAAATAACTTTATTTTGATCAATCATGAAAACTACCATTTGGTTGAGATACTGGAGTAGGTGCTATGCTGACGAACACATTTGCATTAGACACATGGCCTACTATTCCTTCACCAACAGGAGGAACTGCAGAAAAAGCAGATACAGATGGGGATAAGCTGTGCCCTGGGAATTGGTAAGTTATTAGAAAACCATGGGAAAAATACACAATAAGAGAATAGTAGCAATCAGTGTAAACAATTTACTGACTGCCTCTTGAGCTCATAACACAAACATATATAAGACAAACTGCATTTTTGTTGCCTTAAGAGATCCAGAATTATTTTCACTAGAATGTAGTAGCAGCTAACTTTCTGGGCTCGGGAGGGCATGCAGTAAACAGCTCATATGTAAACAATGGTATATAGGAAGCACAGGATACGCTCCAGGTTAAAGCATCTATTTCAACTAGCCAAATAACCATGTCATCCAGCAGAATCTTTCATTTGTTAAATAGTGCTTAGCCAATGGACTAAGTTAACGAAGAAGTTTTACAATTTAATGACATTATCTAATGCAGTAGTTTAAGGTGAGTCTAATCATTTGAGTGCCTAACCGCAATGAACATTTCTAACATGAAACTTATGCAGGATTGCACGATGCTCCAATTCTGTAGGACAGATCGGCCTTAGATAATCCATATGATTCTTCTGGGCAAATAAACTCGGGAAACCAGAAGTTCCAGCCTTATAAAATAAGTACTGTTAACTGTGGCATTGCATCAGAACAGCAACACATTGATTTACAGAAATCTGCTAAATTCATGATTTACAAATCATAGTTCGATCCCCCTTCTAATAATTTCGGCCAGTGAAGAACAATCCTCATTGAGAAGTAGGAAATATATGAGCACCTCGGCATTACCAAAATTAAAATTTCTAACGGCCCAGCTTTACAAAATTGAAATTAGCAACTGATTTGACAAAACTAACAGTATTCTCATCGCTAAGAACAAAAGTGAAGTAAAAACAAGACAAATGAAAGTACCAGCAGATCCTTGAATCACCACTGAACAAGAAAAAACACAGACTTTAAGCACCAAACCCAAAATTTGCATCATCGCCACCCCCATCGCACATAAAAAAACCAAAAAAGAAAAACCAATCTCAAGAAAATATAGATTGCAGAATCAGAAGACGAAAAGAAAAAAGGGCCCAAAAATCATTCTCTTGCAATGAATTAATCAATAAAAATGGATTGCCTTGAAGCAATAACAAAAGTGGGCTAGATTAAAGATGGAGACCCACAAGCAGAAAGAGTAAGAGGCAAGCAAGACGCAAGAAAAAGAGGCATTGGTTTGCTGAAAAGCCCAAAAATGAGTTGGGTGGTGCCATGAAAGGGAGCATGTGCAAAGCAAGCAAGATTAATTTTTCTTCCTTCTGAATAAACAGGTTTTGAGAATAAGAGAAGAATAAAAATAACAATAATAACAGCAAGTCCTGTGAATTAGTGCAGAGGTGTGAGTGGGAGATTGGCATGTTCTTGCACTGCATAACACAAGACAACAAACAACCGTTTCTTCTGACATGTGAGCAATTAAGCAGTGGTTTGGTGTGTGTATTAAAAGCAAAGCAGCCAACTTTTTTTCTGGCTAAAATAATAAAAGAAAAAACAAATAATTCTTGTTGCAAGCAGTGGTAATACATAACTGGTAAAAATAGTAACAGACAGGCAACAACTTTTGCTTTTGTTTTATCCCTTGTTTTCAAAAAGCCTCTCTCCCCCTCTCAACCTTACTATTTTTTCTTTTAAAAGAACAGTTTTGATTCTGGCATCTTGGGGAATAGAATAATGGAGATCTCTGTGACCATGGGGTACAGTGGATCAGGGAGGCGATTTTTCATTAATTATGGCAATTAATGATATGGGAGCTGGTAAAAAAAAAAAGAAATTTAATTGTACCAGCTACAAGGATTATTGTTTTTTTACTTTTTTTGTGGAAAAAAATTATTTTACAGTTGGTATATATAGATTGTGTTTGGACTATTTCATTTTAACGTTAGTCTATTGTTTTCTTCTCTAATTAAACATTATCTGCATCCCACAATTATTTGTTTATTTATTTACTGACACAGGAAGAGTAAAATGTTTATTCTTGTACTTCCATTTGTATTTCAAAAATTTTGCAGCAGCTATTACAAAAATAAATATATAAAATTTTTATGAGAATTGCTTTGGGGTTAGGATTTAATTTTTTATTTTCTAGCATATGATATAAAACGCAATGGGGCCCTATGTAATTTCACAAAAAAGAATACCAGGGGGGGGCGCAGAAAGTAAAATTAGTTGTCTAACTAGCTGGGGAATCAAACCACTTTTGGTTGAGTGACAGTACTTTTTAATTGGGCAAAAAAAATAAAGAGTAGTTGTTTAAATGTTTTACAATTATAATAATAATACTAATAATAATAATAATAATAATATTGGGGTTGAGTGTTGACACTTATTGGGTTCAGTTAATATAATTAAATTGCTTGAGACAGTGCCTTACTTTAGTTGCTGAATTTGAGATATTGATGTTTGCACGTGTCAAGTGGAATTTGACAACTCACCAAATTTCTACTTTGAAAACAAATACTAAATTGACCAATATTTAGTCACTGGCCCGGCCCCTACCATTGTTGCTTGCTTGGAGAAATTAATGTTACAAACTACAAAGTCAAAGTAATTGAAGGATGAGGCTTTAGAAAAGCATGCAATGGGAATTGATTGTGGTATTCAACATTACATAGGTGGGACTTTTTTACGTAAATTTTGAAAAAATTGAACATCATGGATATAGCGTGCTATTTTAAAATGAATTACCTTTTGCAGTTCAGATTGTATTTGGCTTACTAAATATTAAAAATCACATTTTTGATGGAATCAACTAAAATGAAAACAAAAATTGTTTCAATAATTATTTTTCTGTTCTTCATTTTTAACTTTCTACAAATATAATCATTGTTCGTAATTTTGTTGGAATAGATACTTTTTTCAAAAAAACTCTTCTATTTGAATCAATTTTTCAATAAATATATAAAATTGATATTTGGGACATAAGTTTTATACTTTGATCCAGCAAAAAGTGCATGTAAGAATATACCAAGGTATATTGTTATTTTTTTTTTGTTTTTGCAAGTTGTAAATACCTCGAGTATTTATTAATTACTATTTTTTTTAAGAACTAAAATCCAAAAAGAATTGATAGGGTATTGGCAATTAATGAAGTATTGTGATTTAATTTGGTGTAACGTGCAAAATTTTATTAATCTTTGACATATGACCAAATATTGTGGTTTAACTTGATTGTGCTAACTTTCATATATATACTACATGACTGTCGTTATAATAAAAGATACCTGATCAAGTCTTATAATAGGCAAAACTCTCATTTGTGTTGTTGAGACACGTACCTAAGGAAAAGTTTTTGCAACCAATGTGAGCTGAGGAACCGAGTGACATGCCAACATACTAATTGAGTGCCACTACTTAGCTGTGTGTCGGTAATAAGGTAGTGACACATTTTGAAGCACTTTCTAGTAAGCGCTTCAGTTAAATTGCAACTATAGTGCTATAAAACAAGATTTTGTATTTTTTTTTTATGTTTTTTTTTTAAAAATATTTCTTTCTTGATGATGTTTGCTTGGTGATAGATGATAACTAAATTTGTCATCATATAAAAATTATTATAATATTTAATCTCATTCCATGTTAGAGACAAAGAAGGTTTTAGTGATATATTTATAAGTTGTTCCCCTTCTCCCACTCTTTGAATTGTACTTTTTTTAAAAAAAAAAAATTACTAATACAATGTTAGTATGACAATATCTCAGCATGATTGAGTCGTTATGATGAGCAATAATAATTTGAAAACCAAACCCAATGAATCCTACCATTTACAGGAGGCTAGTTCAATGGAAGAACCCTAAAAGGGACTAATTTAATTAGTATGAATAAATTCCAAAAATATTTTGACAATTAACCTAATACTGACTGGTAAAAATTGATTTAATTGGTAACAGTTCTATTGATAGACCAACGAATTTATTTATTTATTTCTTTTAATGACAATCCTATCAACTTCTGTATTAATTATTCGTATTCTTGTTCGGGTGAAAGAAATGAGTCGAGTATCCTCCAGGTTTTCTCTAGCTAGGAGGAGAATCCTCTTTGTTTTCTAAGCTCACTTGACTCGTTCTCCCACAAATTTAATCAGTCCCAAAGGCTAAAATACCAACACCACAACTGGGAGGCGTTTTATTCTTGAAGAGCAACCGAAAAAAGTCATAGTGACAATCTATTTTTATTTTTATTTTTTTCAGTGGAAGCAATTTTGCTTGTGGGTCTTCATCTTTACTTTTATTACTTAGTTGACTAATTATGAAATTATATATGTGTGTTTTTTTTTTTTGTTTTTTTTTTGAAGAACAAAATTAAAAGGAAGTGACTAAAAATTGGATTTTTCTTTCAATGATTTTCCTATATGAGTTGCAATTTTTTTTTTCAATTTTTGTTAATATTTATAACGTTACATATATATATATATATATATGTGAAATTAATGTGATTATTACACCATAATAATGGTAGATTGATCAAAAACATTGTCTGAGAATATGTTTAATCATCATAAGGAATAATTATACCTTCATTTACAATTTCTATTATTCTCACACATGGTTTGATGACTTATCCACTGCTTAGCTTGAGAAATTGTTTCATGAAATTGACGAAGATGGATCTGAATTTAGTCAAAATAACTACGGCACTGATAAAAGAAATTAGTAAGTAATTAACTACTGTTTTCTTCGAGGGAACAATATTTGTATCATAGAAATTTTTATCGAAATAACTAACTACCATCTGACCACAAAGTTATAACCAAGGGAATATTTGGCCCCCTTTCTATTTGGATTAAAATTGACTTTTAAAAAAACAAATATTAGAATAGGCAAAATTCTGAAATAACTAACTGGGCTTTAGGCGTAATCAATCTGTCGTTGGATAGATAGAATTCGAGAAAATTAAGACTCTAACAATAAAAATAAGGCAGATGCAGTTAGTTGTTGGATTTTTATCCTTTAGTTTATTTCTGATTGGATTTTTGTATAATCTTTGAAGGCACTCAAAGCACGCAAGACCCACTCTATATTTATAGACATGTGGGATCAACAAATCAAAATGTAATAATTCTGGGTCAACTACGCCCCTACTATTGATTTTTTTTTTTTTTAATTTTTTGGGGGATAAGGCCTTCAATTGATTTTCGTTAGAGGGATATGAGTGTACAAAAAAATTTGGCTTTTTCTTTTTCATTTTTGAAGAAAAGAGAAAAATGCTTTCATTACCAACTTAAACAAAATAAATACGTTACGTGAATTATTAGTATTTCTATTTTTTATATCTTTTTTGTAAAGTAAGCTCAAAAATAACATAAAAGAATCACAGCTCTATTAAAAAGTGGTCGTCACTTACTGCAATTCTTTTCTATCTACAAATACACATAAACTTAAAATTTGTTAGATTCTAAATTCCAATCTCCATACATAAGTGTGTACCAATACCACTAAGTCATCTCATCAATTAATATAATTTAACAATCTCTAAAATTATAAATATAATATTTTTATAAATATATTTGAGATTTTTAATTCATTAAACTTTAAAACATGTTTTAATTTGTAAGTAGTTAATTTCATGCTAATAACACTATTTTCTTATATTTAAAAAGATAAGGTAATATTGTCTTTTAATACTTTTAAATTATAAAGCTAGTCATGCAAGTTTAATTGGTTCTATGAGTTAGACCTTGAATGTGTTAGAGCTCAAGTGTAAATAGAGGCAGATCTCAAATCCACAAAAATTTCTATGGCTTGTGCCTGAGTTTTGACAAACGCTATCTAAATTCAGCCTGCTACTATATATAATGAACATTTAATTTTTTTTCTATTTTTATATAAGTAACTATCTACATGAAAATAGGTCACATATTGTTTTTGAGTTGAATGCTTTAGTTGTTATGAATGCACTTTCTAGTAGTGTTGAGGATCATTCGAATTTTGGTTCAGTAATCTTGTATTGTAAGTCTCTCATATTGGAGATTATAAATTGTAGTATTTGCTTTGTTCGATATTCAACGAATTAGACGGCTCATTGTGTAGCTAAGGCCGCAGTTTTTATAACTGAATGCTATATGTGGAAAGACTATATTCCTGCATTTATTTATGATATAATTATTTTTAATTTGAAATGAAATCTTTTTTTCGGGTAATAAGAAAAAAAAGTACCTACAATTTTCCAAAAGTAGATCTAAATCCCTCACAGTACTGGGGGGGGGGGGGGGG
>JACGDI010001560.1:567267-588772 GCA_014898725.1 Jacaranda copaia | reverse complement strand
AAAAAAAAAACTAGGGTTAAAGGCTTGGATGGCTCATTGCTACTAGAAGCAGAAAGGGATAATCAGAAAATTGGTATAATACATATCCTATGAACAAAGACCTCAGTGGGGCTAACAACCCAAATACAAAGCTTATGCACTAATTGTAGTGTAGCTGGTCTAATCAAAAAGCTTTTTTTGGGTTTTTAGGTTCATTAGATGGATCTCATGGATATAGTACAATCTTCATGCCAGTTATGGAGAACAGAAAAGAACTGTTTGTAAATATAATGTAGCACGGTAAAGTAAAACTGCGATGCTTGAAGGCAAGGTCTGAACCAGTTCTTATAAAATCATTACAGCATTAGGACAATATTTCCCATATGTTGTAAAACTAGTTGATTTGTCATTAGGATCTATAAATAGATTATAATTATTGGTATTCAACTATCCAATACTGCAACCTTAATGCTTGAACATAATTCTAGACTGTCCTGAAAATAAGATAACATGCCCTAATGCTTGGGTTCTTCTAAAATACCATTCATTCACTAGTTCTTTCATGAAATTTTCAGTAATGCAAGTTTTTTGCATATTTCTGCTTGCAGCAACTCTGGATTCGTGGAAATCCAGACCAAGATCTAGATTTCTTTTTCCAAATTAGAACTTAGTTGTTGGTATGAACCTATTTTTATCACATTCTCAATTGAATACGTATTAGAATTGTTTATGCTTTTATTTGTTTTTGTTACTAAAACTTTTTTTGCCGAAATCAAACTGCAAACTCATTTATTGTTACATCACAGTTCTATGGACCAAGAAATGCCGCAGCAGTAAACTGAGAAATTCTTACCGTGGCTTGATTTCTGATACTAATTCTGATATGGTTGAATCGCCGATAGAGGGATCCGACATTCCAAAAGGAATACCAGATGCATCAGCTCTATTGGTGACCCCACTGGGCCATTCATTAGTGAAATTCAGTGAAGGAAATGAATAAGCTATAAATGCATAAAAACCAAGGTAGTAGGAACATAAGGGAGGAGGACAAAGAGAAAGGGATTAATTATTGACGACTTTAAGCTTGCAACAAGGATATGTCAAGAATATATCGACAATTCCTGGCTCCTCAGATAATGCCCTCAATGAATCAACATCATCTTGACTGTATGACCCAAATTGTTGGCTATTTGCAGACTGCCTACCAGATAAGTATGCCACAGACAAACCTATATATAAGTATTTCATATCAGCGCTAGGATAAAGATCAGTAGATGTGCAGATTTAAAACATAAATGGAACCAGCTTTCAAAAATAAGACAAAATTATATGAATTGGAAGCATTGGCAGTAGCTACATATGTAAAGAAAAATTACAAAAATAAAAAAGCGAAACCTTTAACCGATGTACCAAATCGGTTTTTCCTTGAAAATGATATGTCCTAGAGGTTAATGAAGTCAAATTCCCTCAGTCAAACTGAAAACACCATGCAGATTACTAGATGGTACCACCTTGTCTGGCTATTCTTCTTAACCCCAGGAAAATCAGTGAAACTCATCAGCATGCTATAGCATAAATATGAAACTCATTGGAGCAAGAGAAAGTAGGAAAAATTAGTAGAAATGAATTACTAGTCTTTACTAATTAGGGAGTAATGTTCAATACCCAAATCACATAAAAACGAACTCAAAAGTTTCTGAACTCATATATTCTAGAATCAGCTAAGTTGTGTCAAAGACTTGTCCCAATATTTTCCAATGCTCATGATAATTACATTTCTCTGCAGAGGAGAAGATTTGAAACAAATGTCAGGGCAAATCATCAATTAACAGAACAAAGAGGCAAATATCAATAGATGGAAATTATGTATGAAGCAAAAACACATATGCCAAATACACTTTTCAAAAACTTCTCAATCCAAAAAACCGCAATGAATATGCATCCTGCAAAAACCTCAGTCAGACTTATCCTATACCAAAAATCTAAAGGTGTAATAAATAATAATGGCCTTGTGCCAAAAAGATATTAAATTATCTAGGCTAAACTACCTGATATCAAATAATTCATTAAGCAGAATTCACATCTCTAGTTCTTCAATAATAATCAATATGGAAATGTATCAGAACCTAGAAGGCCAGAATAGCAGCTTCCCATCTGCTCTATAAGTTTAACATGTCTGGTCTATACGTTTAACATTGCAGGTGCTTGCAAATGTCAAAGTATGGAATTCAGATCCAAGGAACATAATTTTCTAAAAGAGTAGAGGACAGAACAAAATGCTAGGGTCACTCAGTCTTTGATCTTCTCATTTTGCATATTTTCGAATGAACAAAATACTGGTTAGATTAAATAAAAGATATCTCTTGTCATGATTTTTTGTATATCTACTGCATGAAAAAATGAGCAACACAAAAGTACTAAAACAAGACAAAGTAGAAAAAAGAAATCGTAAAGAATTGGAGAGATGTTTCACCAATTCCAAGTGGCTGCACAGCTCATTTCAAATGTTAATTTCATTTTCCCTAAATTCCTTCAAGAATAAACTATACGTACACTCAATTGGGCCTTTGTTCAATGAACAGTCAGTAGAGAACCCAACAATTAAATGAATATTTCTACTGCATGTTCGTACAAGCATGTTACAGAGTGATGGAGATCATATATCTGAACATCTATACTGCATATCAATTAACCAGCTACCACATCAACCTTAAGTGCCAGATTATGAGGCCATATGCCAGATGCATCATTCCATATATGATCTTTAGCAACAGAAACTGAATCAAAATATGTAAATTTGAAATCTTATAATTGCTCTCACTTACTAAATAATGTTGGTGCGACCGCAACGACCATCATAGGAAACAAGCCAAGTCTGAAAGTAAAACCATATACCTATCAACTTTGTCTTGTTCTTGAATCTATAGTGACATTCATTCTTGATTATGTCTGTCATTCCATTTTTTCAGCAATCCATGTACGGCCAATTAAGAAACCATTCAAACCATCAAGGAAACAAGGAAAAAAAAAAGAAAAGAAAATCAAATGAAAGAAACCACGTCCATTTCAGAATTTGTCAACAATAACCGAAGGTGCCAACTATAATGGATGGTGCAATTCATGTCTTTTATAAATCTGGACCGTAGTAAGACTAAGCAGTTTACCTTTTATCATGTGTCCAAACTAACAACTACAGCCCAGTTACTTGTTTTAATAAAATTTAGATTAGTCAAAATAACCAGGCCATTGATCAAGCTACATTTTTATAACATGTTTTAGCTTCTCCGATTAACACTATGAACTTAATGAACAAACAACAGATATACAAAAACATATTCAGTTAGTAAAGCAACATGCAAGGAAAAAGAAAATCCCCAAGACAAATTTCCAGAACTGCATTTTAATTGATAAGTAACTCAACAAAAAACCTGAACTTTCTGGAGTAATTAATTAAATACCGTGAAGCACAAATTTCCCGCTGCCTCTCAACCAGTACAAATTCTCACAGACTTTTAAGCCATCCATCTTAAACCCTAGGTTAGCCGAACCCCTGGCCGCTGCCGATAAAATCTTGGCAGCCCCAACTCCGTAATCGCCTATGAAGTAAGTGGGGATGGGGATTTTGAAGCGGCCTTCGATGTAGTCATTGAACTCCTCCAGCTGCTCTGGAGAGTCCGGGAAGAACTGCCCCACGCACAGCAGCGCGTCGAATGGCCCCGCCGATTTGTTCACCTGAAAATTTGCAGATATTAGAACAATAAAAGCTGTGTTTAATTCAGGAAATGAGTGCTTGAGTGTGTGTGTAAATGTGCGAGGAAGCGTAGAGTATACGGAGGAAACGCGTTTGAAGAGTTGGTTGAGGCGGCCGAGGGCATCGCCACAGAGGAGGATTCGGGGAGCTGCCATGGGAGTTAGGGGCTACTGTTGTAATTTAAAGACAAGGAACAGATCAATGGTTTATTTGAACCACTGCAAAAAATATACGTAAAATGTAAGGGTATGTTTGGTTATGTTTTTTGAGTAATTTTATTCTATGTCTTAAAGAGAATAGATTATTTGAAAATATAAAAATTATTTTTTAGTATGTTTGTTTTTATTTTGGAGGAAGTATTTTTTTTATTATAGTGGTTAAATTAATACTTTTTTATTGAATTTTTTGAATGAAAATGAAATTGAATGATTTTTTAATATTAAAATAATAATATATATAATGTATATATATTGAGAATGTGTGTTTTGAAAAAAAATAAAAATATATTTAATTATATTTTGTCAAAATAATGTTATTATGAGAAAACATAACCAAACATTCCATAAGTTAATTATAGAAAATTAGCCAAATCAATTTAAGTTTAGAGTTTTTGATTTGTCTTTGTTATCTTCATTAAAAAACTTTCCTTTTTGAGTTCACTCTTTATTTGAGTGGGAAAAAAAAATTCTTCTTTAAATTAAAAATAACAACAAACCCTTTCTCACCCACTCAAATACATTTTCAGTCCTCATATCCATGTTTTTTCCTAATTTCATCAACCAAAGAACATCTTCTTCCCCACAATTTTCTTCTCTTACTTCTATTTTCAAAAACCAAAAACTTATCTTTGTAACTAATAACACAGTTTCTATCTCTATTGCTGCGATGACTAGCTTTCTTCTCTCTTCCCCTTCTTTCTCTGTTCATTGTCATACCCAAGCTAGAAGGCTTTGCATTATTGCCCTCAAGGTAAGTTTTATAATTAATGTTATTTTTGTACTGAAATAATGAATGAATTTTCAAATATTTCTTTTGTTTTCTCCTTATTTTTTATGGGTTTTAAATTTTTAGATTGTGATTGCTTGTTTTTTCAATTTTCATTTCTCATTTCTTGGAGGAAATAGTAAGACTTTTTTATTTATGAGAGTGAAATTTTTTTTATGAAATAGTGATTATTTGTAAGGAAAGTGTAATAATTACAGTTGATGTGACAAGTGAGAAGGTGAGGTGGTGATTATTTGTGAAACTTTTTATGAGAAAAATTTGTGAGAGTGTGATTGTTTGTGAGATATTTTTTGAGGGAATTTTTTGGAGTGGTAATTGCTTATCAAAATTTGTATGAGAAATTTTTAAGAGATGGTGGTTGTTTGTAAATATTTTTTATGCAAAAAATATTATATACTATTCATGCCAATATTTTGGTTGGATAAATTATATTTATTTAATATTATCTATAAGATCCCATAATATATATGAAAATTTAATATTTAATTAATTTTATATTAATTTTAGTAATTAACTTAGTAACAAAAAGTTTAAAGTGTAAATAACATTATACCTTTATATAATGGAATATTGAGAAACAAGACTATATTTAAAATATTATATTATATGTTCACATTATATTGTAAAATATTTTACAATTGAATAATAAAATATAATTGTGACTCTTGATAATATGAAAAAAATTTCCATTCAAATATTAAAAAATATAATTTGGAATTATATGTATAAAATTTACAAATAATTTTGTATAAAAATTGTAAAATACAACATGTAATTTCATAAAATATCACATGAGTGATGAAAGAGATTTTTACATAGCACATAATAACCTTGCAATCTAAATTGTAATTGAATGGCAAATTGTTAGAGAATTACACAAATACAAACAGTAACATAATACCAAATAAGAATAAATTTCCTGTGAGTCCATACTAAAGTAAGAAATGTAATAATAAGCAGCCATAAAGCCAAGAAATGTAATAATAAGCAGCCATAAATCCAATTTGGTTGAATATCATGACCTAATCATCTAACCATCCACCACGTCCGCTAGGGTGAGGAGCATTCGTTGGGGTTGAACTGCCAATGTTGTCATATGTACCCTCATATGACAAAATGACCTTCAGGTTTTCTTGTGAATTACTTAGCTGAATAACCTATATCAATCACAGTCGATTATGTAAAGGAGCATGCGGAACATGGGGTGGTGGTGCAACCACCAGTAGGGCATGAGGGGGGAAGACAAGACATCTTCGGAGTCTAATATGACAATAGGTAACACGGCCTCTCCCTCATGACCATCTAAATCGGCAACTCGTGTGAAAGTGAAAATGTAGCCCAGCCGGATGTACAATGACTCTCCCCTAAAATGAAAATAGCGTTGCTTGGTGGTCTCCTAACAATGTTAACAAAAAAGAAATTAATGAATAACACCTTATTAGAGCATTAAGATAATGATATGCATTCACTACCTTATAACACATTTTGTGTTACGTGTATGCATCATGGTATAATTACATATAATATGAGCAAAATACATACATGCTGAATGTGCTCCCAGTATTGCATGTCAAACATCACTACATTAGTAGTGGGATTGTGGTGCACCTTTGGAATCTCTGTGAACTCAATGAATGAGTAATACCAACGGTGTAGCTGTTCAATCTTGATCCTAACCATATCAACCGTGACATCCCTCCTAAATTATCATGACAACTATATTAAAATATCAGCACACAAAGAAAACATGATGCTACGATCGGATAAATCATGGGTATCCACAGCAACCATAATGAGATCCATCAAGCTTGACTTCTCAGCCTCCATCTAGAATGGATCACAGAAAAACTCCTCCATCAACTGGTTATGCGTACAAGGCAGCATATCTGAAATGCACCACTTAATACATTATTGCAACATCACAATATCTATATACAGAAATCAGTGAAAAAAGAAAAAGAAACAAGTGTGGTTGTCTATGATGATAAAGAAACAATATGTACAACACATTAATAATGGTGAATAACATAACTAACATTGTGCCACACACACATTCATAGTCATGAAAAAGCTGAAATAAGGGTCCTCCAATTACATAGGCATGACATCATTAGTTCAACAAAATGTGCAATGTCTTATTGTCATCCACCATACAATACAAAAGCATCACCAACGAGAGGTAATAATACAAAGACGTAAGATGAGCAACATGATAATAAGAAAGACAAACATAATGCATATGTGTCCACAGCATGCGCATATCATCCATCTAAATGGAGTAGAAAGATGATGATGTGCATGTCCAGAATCGCCAATCAAAGTAGACATATGGGTCGAACCTGTACACTGAGCACCCATATGTAAATCTGCAAGTATGAAAGATGAACCGGCAAATAATGTATACATATGTGATGAAGTCGCACGTGAATGTGAATGAGAGAATTGGGACTGACGCTGCCAATCATCTACCCAAATAAAGTTACTTCGATAGTTTCCACGTAAAGGACATGTAAAGAACCAACAACTATAATTCTTACTTGTCCTCACCATGAACAACAACATCGGGCCTCCGTTGTAAGAGCACATGGGATACAATGTAAATGCCATGGTAGTTGATTCAAATTAAATTGAGCTTTACAACAAATGAGTTTTTTTATTGTAACATCATCAATGTAAAACAATATCATTAAATATGGACATATATTAACATATCATATTCAAAAGAAGCATAAGACATGATCACCAATCACATTACTAAACATGTAAATCATCAAAATTAGATCCAGAAATAAAATAAGGTATCCAACATACATTAATAATATAAGCTATATAACAATATTTAAGTTCTAACATAACATGAGTGGCACCTACAATAGAAGTTTGAGGCAAGTAAACAATGTCTAAGCGTATCTATAATCATTTCATATATATGTTGGGCAATAAAGTAATGCAACACATTTTGCTCCCAAATGGCTTCCAGAGACGTATCAACAATTCTCACTTGGTGTTGTGCAGATGCTCGGGCATCCCCATCTATATAGTCCGAGTCAGCATACTCATCAAAGATATTATCCTGTACAATGTGTATATGCACAAAGTTGTGTAAGACACAACAAGTAATGATAATTTCAAATTGTGCGGACACGAGATAATTGGGTATCACGTCTTAGACAATTGAAAATTTCTTCTTCAAAATGCTAAAGCATCGCTCAATATGGTTCCTAATCATGGCGTGTCAGTGATTGAACATTTCTCTCACTATATGAGGTCTACAGTTTACCCCGAACCATTTAAGGATATGATAGTATTCACCCCTATATGGTGACATGAAACTAAGAAAGTTCGTATATCCAGAATCTACCATGTAGTATTTACCTACAAATAATTTATATTTATTGTGCATTAATTGAATAATATAAGATATACAAACTATCAAGTTCGAGGTAGACAATGTAAAATCACCTGCAAAAGGCTTAGGAAAATTGTACTCTATGGTGGAAAATGCATCAAGGAAAACTCGAGAGTCGTTGGTGTTACCCTCCCAATCGGCAAAGATGAATATGAACATAAAGTTGAAATCATATACTGCCATGACATTTTGTGCGACAAAAGCCTTTCTACATCAATATGCACTGTGCTCATTTGCAGGCACCCATGTAGGTACAATGGTGTCGTCAATTGCCACCACGAATCATATTGGTGAAGATGGTAGAAGAAGTCACATAACTATATAGTTAACATGCAACATTAACAAAAAAGTGAATGCGCACCTTAAAGTATAAATAGATGTTTATGTTGTGTTATATATAGTCCGACACCGAATTAAAATTTGGAGGCCATATATGCTCAGGTGCTAATCCACATAACGCATCACACACAAGCTTCAAGTGGCTTGATATAGTCACAGTGGAATGCTGAAATCTCTTGGCACTATTTCTATGACGGTGGTGCATGGCAATTATTTGAATAAATACAATAACACTTTTTTTAATCACGAGCCGACTACATTGGGAAAAATAGAACTTCTGACTCCGCCCTACCTGAAAAAAAGTTTTAGCTATTGATGTAGCAGCTTGTTGATGCCTACTAGAAAAATCCCTTTTATACTACTCAATAGAAAGAAAAATCCCATCAAGATAGATTGATTTGATGACCTATACTTTTTCTAAAGGCATAAGGAAATCAAGAGTTTAAGAGCACAGAATAGAGGAAATACACATGGGTCTCCTTAAAGAACGAAGTCTAAGATAAAAAAAAGAAAGATAGAGTGGGCGCACTTTTGCTCTGCTTGGATTAGCATGGATGTCCCCTTTTGCTAGTGGAGGCTCAACCTTTCACTTCGCTTGCCTCTACTTTTCATGTCAAGTGTACAAGTGTAGTTTAGTGGGATTGACTTCTAAACATAGGAATTATTTTCCATCTCCCCTGTATAAGTCAATGTCAACACCTGACTTCTTGAGCTCAGTTGATTGTTCAAGTAGTAGCTTTGGGTTGAGAGCTGGACGCTTACCTTTTTATTATGAAAAGAAGAAAGGGCTTTTTTTTATAGAAAGAGAGAGAGAGAGAGAGAGAGAGAGAGAGAGAGAGAGAGAGAGAGAGAGAGAGAGAGAGAGAGAGAGAGAGAGAGAGAGATGAGTCAGGAGGGGTTGTTGACTAACTCATGCAATCAACGACAAATTCCTTCGCCTTAGTAAGCTAGCTTTGTAAGCTAAGCAAGCCTAGTTCCTAGGGCTTTTTTCCTTCTCGACCAGACGAATGAGATATGAATTCCGTTCAGACAAGTACGGGCTTGGCTTGACCATGTTTTTTCTCTGGTCGGAGGCAAAAATTAGAAAGTTCATCATTCAATGGTGGGCTATTCATAGAAAAGAAAATATCGCCCAACAAATGGCAGATCTAGATAGAGTCTTGCTCATATAAGAAGAGTACATGTACTAGCACGCTATGGCTTAGGCAGTTGATCAAATCAGATAGCCCTTCAGGCAAAGAACTAAACCCAGCACATCCAATTCTATTTCGATCAACAACTTGGAGGTATGGCAGAGTAGCTTAAGGCATTGGTTTGCTAAATTGACATACAAAAAGATTGTATCATAGGTTTGAATCCCATTTCCTCCAGCACGAAAATGAAAGGGACGGGCAAAATTACGCGAGAGAAAAAACCTCTTGGTGGAGTCCAGTCTTCTTTCTAGTTGCAAGCTCCCTTCGGGCATCTAGTCCCTTGATAGCTCTCAGTTCTTGAGCATTTAGGGGATTAGGTAATAGTTGAAAGAGCTACTTAAAAACTTGACAAAAAAGCAAAAAAGCCTATATATTCAACTTAGTCAAGGGCTTTTTTCTTACTAGTGTTGTGGTAAGAGAGGGCGCTATTCGATGAAGAAAATAGACTTTAGGAAAGTGGTTCAAGTAACTCAGTTGGTTAGAATAAAGGACTGAAAATCCTTATGTCAGTGATTTGAATCCACTTCTAAGTGGGCAAAGGGTCTAAAGGACATGTAGCTGGGAGCAAGCTAGATTTTTCAATTTAAGTGAAAGAGTAAGCCAAAAAATATGAGCGCTTCTGCACTATATGGCTTTTTAGTGTCCCCCTATCTTATCTTATTGGAGGTAGATTTTCTAAAAAAAATGGTTGATTATTCAAATTAGTTCTTACATTCCTATGCCCAAAAGGATGGGCGAGTTCAATTTAAGTCTTCATCAATCGAGTGGACTTATATGATTTGGGGTGAGATGAGGTGTACCATAATTTGGTCAACGCATCTGTTTTAGGTACAGAGGGCCATAGGTTTGAATCCTATCACCTTGATATGGCTAGAGTCAGCCTCAAACGTAAGTAACTTAGTGCAACCTTTCTTGGAAATGAAAATGGAAAAATCGCACTGACTTTACTATGTTATTTCGATCACACAAGCTATTTTTGAAGATTTTTCGATGGTTGTCTATTCATTTTCTATTCCTAGCTACTATCGTTTTCTTTTTTTATCTTATTTGTCTACATATTAGCCTTCTTTGATTGCAATATGCAGGATCCTCTTTCACTTCAATCATATTAATACTTTCTACTAATCATGGAAGCTAGTGTGGCTAATGCGTTAGCATGATCTACTCTCGTAGTTCATTTTCACTCACCTAGGATACTCCTAAATTTGTAATTCTACATGTTTTCTTCAACAGATTATTGACATATTTCTCTTGAGAGATGAAAATGCCAAAGGTAGCACTACTTCCATCCCTAGGAAGTAATTCAACAACCCTAAATCTCTCATCTAAGAGCTACTCATCATATCTTGCTTGAAAGATGAAATGTAGGCAATTTATACCAGTGACAATATGATCATCCACATAGAGTTCAAGAATGAGAATCTCCTATGTGGATTGGCATTTGATATACAATGTTGGCTCACTGCAACTCCACCCAAAACCTTGACTAATAAAATAAGAATCAACCTTGTTGTACCAAGCTCTTGGAGCTTGCAATAAGCCATAAAGAGCTCAACTTGAGGACTTTCTTTTCTTGTCTTTTCATAATGAATCCAGGGGGTTGCTTTATCTTCTTGAAGATGATCAGTGTTGAAGGCAGATTTGATACATCTTCTATCCTTTTTATGCAGCCAATACAACTCTAACTCTTTCTTGTCTCAAAATTGGTGTAAAGGTCTCTTATCATCAACTCAATACTCCTGTGTGTACCTCTTCACCACTAATAAGGCTTTGTATTTTTAGATAGAACCATCATGGTTGAATTTTCTTTTGAAACCTATTTCACCCCAATAGCATCCTTGTGAGCAGGTTTTTCCACTAACTCCTATGTAGTATTATTCTCAATCATTCTTTTTTTTTCCTAAATGCCATTTTCTCCACTCCTCTGAATTTCATCCATCTCTTTCTGTCTTTATTGGGGATGGACCAAAAATCAAAGGTTATCTCCTTGTCTTGATTTACAGTTGTGAACAAGTTTATACCAGTCGACATGTAATTTTTAATGAGGAGTCCTTCCCTTATTCTAATGTATTTTCTTTGACTTCAAATTTTTCCTCATCAAATGAGAAAGAAATTTCACCTATAGGCCTAATTAATTCTCCTCCACGGTTCATATCTCAAATTTCTTTTCCATACTAGACACCCTTCTATATCCTCTCCAACCAGTCGAATGGCTTTACTCCTCTTCTCATCCTGGATAGAATCTCTACTCCGCTTGTTCTCTCTCAATAGGCCTAAGCCGAATATGGGTGTTTACCCAAATAGAGAATAATAGTAGCATAAGCTCACTCTTGAAATGACTTACATACCAGTATTTTTATTTGTGTATTGAACTTTGTTGATGCTCCTTCTATCGAAAGTAATTTAAATACTTCGGTGGTTAGGCTCTTAATTTTTATTCTATTGTTCATAGTCCTCTCATTAACTACTTCTTGCTCAATAGCTCCCACACTAGGTGCTACTACAGCTTCTATTGCTTAGTTCGTTGGGGTGGTACCTTTGACTCTTTTTGGTGCTGTGCTGCTTAAAACTAGGTTCCATGAAGGTAAGGATTGCTTTCAAAGGTAATGGACGGCCAAGATGGCTGACGGGAAGTGAATTGGGGACCCTAGACCACCAGGAAGGACTATTGACCAAAGGGTCAAATTTTTAAATAAGTGAAATTGGTAATTAGAAGATAGAGACAGAAAAGGTTATGAATGCCTGTTTTAGTTCTTATGAGTAGGATAAGAGGAGATTAGTAGCCCCTTATTCACCTTGTACATTGAGTCAAGCAACTTCTCCTTTTCTGTCATGAAGAGGAAATGAGATGATAACAATGTAGCTGCAAAAAACTTATATCAATCCATTTTTTCTATAAGAGAATTAGATCCCGAGTAAAATGAAATTAAATGCCAATTTCATTCCAGTAGTACCCGTTGCTTCTTTTGTTGGGCTGGTTGGAGTACTTTAATCAGATTTGACCGAGTAGATATGCTGGGACCTTCATCATGAATGATCCTTTGGGCAAAGCATCTCATGGCACACTATTGATTAATAAGATAGGAGAAATAGAATATACCAAGATAACCCCCATTCCTACTAGCGAGAAATGACATTCATTCAATCAGTCCTTTCCTCTGCTCTCTCTGTCCCTAACTTTTACTTTCACATACCTTCTAGCCTCAGTCATTGACTTTACCCCTTCCACTCTTCCATTTAACAAGCAATTTAGTGGTCGTTCGCTCTTAAATGAAGCTATTGAGACAACGGCTTTGATAGTGCTTTCTCAATAGAAGAGATCATATTATCGTAGAGCTCATATTCGTGCTTTGAAAAATCCCTCTCTGGTATTATTACTAGCTGATTGTCTTTTACCTGACTATGGCTTTTAGAAAGCAAGATCCCTCCGTTTATCACTTTATAGAAAGACCATCACAGAGTCTTTCAATTAACAACTAAGTTATTCGAGCCTTTACTTAAGCTCTCATCGATAGAGCCCATATCTCTTTGATTCTTGCATACAAGTCTGGTAGCTAATTGTTCTAGCAAGGATGGGCTAGTTGCCTACTCTCCCCTAACCCAAACTTTTGACTGATTATCAATATGACAAAAGTAACCTATCTTGATCCAACTATGACGTAATTCATAGATTCGGGCAAGTCAGAGTGAAATCAAAGTCAAGTTATTAGCAATCAATACCATGAGATGGCTTTTATTGAGGATTGGCTTCTTTTGCGAACAAGTTCCATAGGAAAGAAAAAGGGAGCTCTTTTCTTCGAAAGATTAAGGACTCAAAGCTACTACTCTTTGGTTAGGCTACGATCTCTTATCTTACTATAGAGGGTATGAAGTGCATATTTACTTATCTTCAATTGTTTAAATAATTAGCATTTTTGTCCTTGGAACAACTTAATCAACCAATTCATGTCTCGATATCGTGAATCCTAGAATGGTATTCTCAATTTGTTCACAAATGAGTGGGGAGATGCCTGCTATAAGTATTGAAAACCTCTGAATGAACGGTTTAAATTTCTTCAAGCATCGCTAGTATTTTCATTATGCACATCATCGAACATATTATCAACAACATCATCCACTATGTCATTAGGTATACCTCTAATGTTTTTGTTGTCCATTCCTATCAACTTTTTAGGAAATTTTTACAATATCTGTCGAGGTAGGTAGTTAATTAGTATTACTCAAAAAAGGTAAGTAAACTAATGAAAGATGAATGATATTGTGGAAAATGAGCATGTGCATAGTAAAACACGAATGAATAAAAATTGTATCATAATAATTAAAAAAACCATCAAAACTGAAAAAGTGTGAAGATAAACATGATAATAGCATAACATATGAGTAGATAGACTAGGTAGATAAACAATCATGAAAGCTTCTCCAAGTAGCCACGCCTATGGTCGAAGAGGAGGGCAAGAAACATCCTACGACATATATGGTCCTCTAATTTCGTAAGGGCCATATAGAATAAGTCATTAGGTAGGTCAGGTATCTTGCTCAATTTTTGAACACACATCTCCACCATTATTATAGAGGTAGGATCACTATTTGAGGCAATGGCCTCATTAGCTTGAGTGAAAAAGTGCTTGATAGATATAACTGCCAGATCGTGACCCTTTGTTTTATGTGAGGACATGGAAGTGGAGGAAGTCAGCCTAGAATAAAGTTGGGGGACCTAGGAAATCAGAGGTGATGAATACTCTATGTCATCAAAATCATCTCCTAATCTGGGGTGATTGGAGAAGCAATCCCTAAATAGTTATTCTCTCGGTTGCTTCTCCTTAAGGCAATATGCCTTGGGTTGACGCCCTCACCATCTGACCTATGGTAGTAGTGAGCGCATAAATAGTTGTAAGCTCTTTGTAGTGGTGCAATGGCTTTGATCAAAGTGATGCATCTTTAGGATGAGCCTACATTTGAAAAGAAAGTTTAATGATGATGATGTTAACTTAAAATTGTACGAATAATCTCTTCAAGCATCAGTAAAATATATGTAAACAAACACATATACCATTATCCACTATGCCCAACACTCCTTTGAGGCCATCAGGATCATGTTCTCATTGTCCCACCTAAAGCCCGTATTCGCAGTAAGTAATTTGTGGTACCTCTTCCACTTCTCCTTCAACCTTTGACTTTTTCCTTGCATTTGCCTATTTGAATATGTGTACATGGGTACGCCATTTTCATCTTTATCATCATGTCAATCTATTGGGAGGGAGTGAATTTTGCTCCGTATACTCCACCCTTTAACACTTCATCATACATAAGCATGATAAAGGCCATTTCAATTTGCCTAGTCCACACAACATTGTCATCGGGGCTATATGGACTATGCTGTGCACTTGATACCATCTAAGTGCAAGAAGATATTCTTTATTGCAGTTGCAAGCAAAGGGAAAATGAAAATTAGTGCGGGAGCTCACCAATATAGTATTTAAATACTATGATAAAGTACAAACAACACAATCATGATAAGGCAATAATAAACAAATTGTGGCATAGCAGTGAACTATATGACCTTTGACCCAAATTCGACTTTATAACATACAATGTAATAATGCCCGAATGTGGTGAAATATTAGCCTCCATTGCCTAATCATATTTCAATTTTTTTGAGGACATGTTTGATATTAATTATGTTACAATTTTTGTTTACGTAAACTAGTGATGAAAATTAAATTTGAATATGCAATTTCACTTATTTTATTACTGAATTAATTTTTACTAATATATATTACATTTGTATACAGAAATATATAGTACATATGTGCTTGTTAAATTTTTTTAAATACTTTGGTAATATTGTTTAAATATCTATTCTTTATTTATATTAATTATATATATGAATGTACGTGAAATATTTATTCATATAACAAATGTTACATAAATATTAATTATTTGTTAATAGATTTCACATACAATGAATAGTTAATAAATGGTAAATGTTACATATTTAATGTACATTAAATAATTACTCAAAATTAAATATTAAATATATTTTAAAAATTCATTAAATATATATAATTCTGGCCAACATTTTCCTCTTCATAAATTTGTAGGCTTTTATTAATGTTTTAAAAAAATTTATTCATATTTTCATTATTAAAAAACATATTCAATATATTTAACCATACACATAATACCATTAAATATTTATACGGCCAAAAAATAGTTCATTAAATATTAACATATAAAAAAGTTTGACTCATTTAAGAAAATAATAAAAGTACATTTGTGTATATATATATATATATATTATTTACATCAATTTATTTACACCAATTTGAATAATCCACAAAAAACTTGTTGCTAAAGTATTAATTTATAGTTATTACATATTCATGGACATTTGTTAAATATATATCAAGTATATTGTAATATACTCAATATTACACATATAATATTAATTTACAAATTATCTTCAACCGTACAAATAAGTACTAAATATTCTTGAAATATGTTGAAGATAGTGCTACATTTAATTGATTTTTCAATAGTCATAAAATAATTTATTATTTCTTTATATATATTTAATATAATAAATTAAGTTAAACTACTATAATATGTATAATAGAAAACTATCCGAGTTTGTGTCTTGTTAGTGCAATAAATTGTTGCACTGTATTTATTAATATTTTTATTTGAAAGAAATTTACGATGATATTGTTTAAGAGCACATCGAGTTTCTAAAAGTTTGTAAAAACATGTGATAGAGTTAAAGTATGTATATATCATTTTATTGAAAAATAATATATATTTATTTTACTCCATACTATTTTAAATTGCAAGCATAATATTAAAATTTACAAATCTATAAATATAGAAATTACAAGTGTGTACATTAACCAAGACAATTTTTTGATAATTGCCTTATGGACAATTGATATTATTATATGATTTTCATAGCTTTCATCTTGTCTCATTTTTTGATTTTCTAATTATCAAATATTATATTTCACTAAATGAATTTACAACATATTGTCTTAGTAAATTTCAATTAATATCATATACTACAATTTTCTCCTCATTATGAGTTTACGATTAAAAAAGTAAAATATTATTGCAATGGTCTAAGTACGTTTACATGCAACATCTACCTGCCCGGGATAGAGTCTAAAATTATTTATCATAGTATATTTTTAAATGTCTAATTTGGGTTATAATGGAACACAAATATATAGTTGTGTCCACTTATGTTAAAAACTCAAATCGATATTAATATTTGTCACCCCTACTAAGGTTGACTACAATTATAATTTGTAGCCAACAATGCACATGCAATGCACAATATGCCCTAACCTAATGCAATACATAGCTAAGGACTGAATGCAAACTGGATAGTAAAACAGTGCAAAGACATGACTGGCATGAATATGAATGAAATGCAAACTAGATAAAACATTAGCCAATATTCCCCATCACATGGGGTACAAACATGGAAGCCTTATACTATAGATATATCAACCAAGACATATCTGCAGGAATCAGGCTAGTCGGAATCATTATCTCCCAATCTGCCAATAAGTCCCAAAGGTGACCACGAGGGAATGACTTACTTCCCCACTCATGGCCGAGAAACCCCAAACATGGCCCCTCATTTAATGTAGTGTATGCACAATCAAATAATTAAATTAAAATAGAAACATAATATACACTAACTAGATCCAATTTGCCACCAATATACAACTATAAAAATAATAATAATAACTACAACTTAAGTATGGTACACCTAAGAATCAAAACATACAAGCAAAGTTATTTAACATACAGGAAAGGAAAATGATAAAATAATTTATCAGTCGCATATAACATCTCACAAACAAAAGTACGAACATTAACAACAATAAAATAAGAATGTACTTGTTACGATCAACATACCTTAAAATGAACAAATACACAACTGCAAAAGGCATAGCATATCAAAACCTCTCAAATCAAGTCCACGTGAGATGTAATAGTTCACAAAATGCAATGGCAAAAGAAAAAATAGTTGCTTAGTTTTGATAATCTTTTTACTTAAAACCTCAAACCAAATGATTTAAGTACACGAATATACTAATATATCATATGGTATAAAGCAAAGAACCAATACTCAAAACATTGAAAATCCCAATAGCCTCTCTTTCCCAACCAATACACTGGAATGGATAAGACAAATCCCAATTTCCTACTACATGCAAAATCTTCATGCCATGAAATGCTATTATGCTAAGTAAGTTTACCTTAAACCATACAATTCAATGATTCTCATTTTTCACCCCATATACACATTGACATAAAGTTTCTCTCATATAATGGAATAACATGTATTAGCTCATTCACCTATGTACCTAAATTGATAAGAAAGCTCAACTCCCTATACACCAACACATTGAACAACAACCAGCGTATAAGCCTGCAAAGCTGCTGCAAACAAATACCTAAGACTATGACTAAGTTTTTCCCCTATATACACAAACACATAACCAATATACCATAGTTTACTCCAAGAATGGTGAAAAAGATTTCCTAAGTCTATAATAGCAAACTTTTATCTTGTTTGCACACACATAGAACCATCCTAAATAGAAAACAAAGATCCAGAAATAGTAAAAGGATTAGCTAAGTCAATGCCCAAAACTCTCTTATCATATACACATTAGGACACCAATTTTCACATACATAAATTGCAAGAAATTTGTCATTCATTTAACTAGGTACGTTCACATAGCTAAGTGACATATAAAGTTTCCAAACATCAATGTAGAGGGATGGACAAAAGCAACATATCAGATCACCATGTTCAAGCCTTTTAACAAAACTCTAGTATAAGCATATTTCTTCTCAGGAAAACCAACAATAAGTAACAAAAACAACTTCTACGCAAATAAAGCCCTATTATTCATACTAATTTACCTAGGCCATGATTGCATAGGTGAGAATTAAAATATATTCCTCCACATAAATCAATTGAAAATAGAAAATAGATGAATACTAATTTACATAGGCTGTGTTTTCTCACGGTATAATAAATCCATATTCCTCAACATAAATCAACATGAAAAACAGAAAATAAATGCTAAGAATACTGAGTCTAGCTCCTTAATCCAAAACCACAGCCAACTATATTTTAGAACAAAATGAACTGAAGACCCAGGAATTGCCTTCTGGCGTTTTAAGGAAGGGGCAAAGTAAAAGCTTTCGAATGAGGCGATAAAGGATACCATCGAACTATGTGTCGAATGAATGTCGTGCATGTGTGTAATGCGATGAAGAGATGTGTGTGTGTGTGTGTGTGTGACCCATGGTGCATGTATGTATATACATAAATGACTGACGCAAATGGACAAACAAAATGCTATGTGATTCAAACCCAGACCCTATTTTATGTAATTAACAGTGGGAGTGACAAGCCCTCTCAATCCCTTTTCCAGATTATCCCCAAAATTTTCGCCCCTTTTCTCATAGGGTCTCTCAATCTGCCATTTAATTCCAACTTTTTAGAGAAAAATTAAAGACATCATCAGAGGGTAAGTGAGACTAAAAGAGATAGCGGGAGACTATGAGATTCCTCTAATTTTTCTCGATTAGAAATTTTTTTTCAAAGACTGAAGCAGAGGCGAATGAGGGAATGAGAGAGAGCCCTCTATTTTTTGAGAATTTTCAAGATCGAGAGAGAGAAATGAGAAGAGAGAGCAGTGAGAAAAGCCCTCATTTTTTTCTCACTTTTCAGATGCCGAGAGAGAGAGGGGAAGATGGGACAACACGTGAAGAGGGCCAACATTTACTTACTTTTTTCTATGGGGTGGGAGTTTTTCCCACAAACAGCCACACCTTTACCTTAGAGGCTTGCTTGTGAGAAATTTTCTCACAAGCAAGTACAGCCTTAGACTTGATTTTGAATTATACTTGATTCACACACACTCAATCTCTTGTTTTATTAAAAAAGCCCTAATGTCAGTTTTTCCATACTTGAATATTGTCAATTTATAATTTATTTATTATTTTAATTGTATGTTTTGATTATTAATTATCTAGATTTAATAATTATATAATTCACACAAGGTATAGTGTATGTTAATTATTTGCTATTGAATTTTAGAGATATTTTCTGATTTATGGTGTGTACAAAGGATGCAAAGAATTTTAGGGATATTATTCCATTTGTGGGGCATTCATTCATGAAAACTCATCATTAATATGATTAGTATTATTTTCAAGTAACTTGATAGCAAAATTCAAACTTTCACTATTTAAATTGGGAGTTGCAATAGAGAAAACCTTCAAATTAGTATTATGTGCAAGTTTTTTGGTACAAAAATTCCAACTTGCAATATTTAAATTGTAAGTTGTAGTACACAAAATCTCCAACTTAATATTTTATGCAAAATATTTTATACAAAAATTCAAACTTTCAGTATTTAAATTGTAAATTATAATACTAAAACCTCCAATTTAGTATTTATGTAGTTATGTATTTATCTCTTGTTTGCATAAATAATGGCTAGAACTTGTGGACTTATGTACTAAACAAATGAAGGAAATAAGACTCTGAGCTATATTCTTGGTGCTTTTTAGGGTACTTTAAAAATGTTATTTAGGGCTAATAAATATACTATGGATGTGTATCAAGCACATATTACTGCAAAAATTTTGATTGATAAGCATGGCCTATTGTGTTCTAGGGCTGAATAATAATGTTTGAATGGTTATTATTTGGATAAATTTAGTTTTTGTATATGGATAGTGAGGAAAATGTTTTAGTATTTTTAGATATTCCTAATATTTATTATTTGTGTCTTTGGAAAATTGGATTATTAGAATGACTGGGGTTTACAATTTATGATGTAATTTGAAATTTTATTTATATAAATACTAGTAATTCACTACAAGACAAGGCAAATACCATACAAAACTACAAAGATGAAGTATAATCTCCAAAATTGTTACTTTTTTTTTTTATCGATCTACAGTATCATTTTGGGTACATAAGATATTAAGTAGAATAAGTGGAAAGAATGCATTTACCTCATTTGCACGCTTACTATCACTATCATTACCACTACTTGAAGAAAACATGATATTATTGTGCTTTAGTGTCTTATATATTGTTTCATGCTTCGAATTGAGCTAAATACAACCAAAAGGAAAAGCAAGTACAAAAACATACGAAATAAGTATAGAACAAGGTGAATTCGGTACAAAATTGCAAAGATACAAAATTCCCGAAATATTTACTTTTTTGTCTATTTGCAGTATTATTCTTAATCAAGGAAAGTTAAGTTGAATTTAACTAGCTAAGCTATTGTATGAAGATGAAATCATGATTTATCAATCTTAGGACGATGTAGTTATGATAGGTTAATTGGCTTTCGACGGCAGTGCCAAACTAATACATTTACCTTATACCCCATTGGTTTACACTTGTATGAATGACAACACATATGATTAGATATGGGTATTTGTGTTCCCAACCATTTACACACCTCTATCACTTCTATTATTTGAAGAAAACATGATATTATTATATTAGGGTGTCTTATGTGTTGTTTCATTTTTTGAATTGACCTAAATATGACCCCAAAAAAAGCAAGTATAAAAACAAGAAAAATAAGTACAGAGTAGGGCGAATTCAAGACAACATTGAAAAGATCAAGTACAAAACTCTCCAAAATAGGTACGTTTTTGTCGATTTGCAATATTATTCTTAATCAAGAAAGGTTCAAAGCTATCACATGACTATGAAATCATGATTTATCAATCCTAGGACTAATTTAGTCATGATAGGTTCATTGGCTTTCAATGGTG
>JACGDI010001560.1:549567-567181 GCA_014898725.1 Jacaranda copaia | reverse complement strand
TAAGTGGTTGGATATAGGTATTTATGTTTCCAACTATTTGTAGACCTACTATCACTACCATTACTTGAAAAAAATATAGTATTATTGTATTGGAGTATCGTATGTGTTGTTTTATGCTCCAAATTGAGCTAAATCTGGCTAAAGAAAAAGCAAGCATAAAAACATGTGAAATAAATACAAAAGACAGCGAATTTAGGACAAAATTGCAAAAACCAATTACAAAATTCCTCAAAATAGGTATATTTTGTTGATTTGCATTATTATTCTTAGTCAAGGAGAGATCAACTTAAATTTAACTAGTTAAGTCATTCCATGACTATGAATCATGATTCATCAATCCCAAGACTCATTTAGTTATGATAGGTTTATTGGCTTTCGATAGTGGTGTCGGAATGATACATTTGTCTTATACATCAATGGTTTACACTAGTATAAATGACAACACAAATAATTGGATATGGGTATTTATGTTCCCAACCATTTGCACACCTCCTATCACTACCATTATTTGAAGAAAACATTATATTATTGTATTGGAGTGTTTTATGTGTTGTTTCATGCTTCGAATTGAGCTAAATATGAAAAAAGAAAAAGCAAGTGCAAAAACAAGCAAAATAAGTACCTAATAGGTTGAATTCGATACGAAATTGCAAAGATCAAGTACAAAAATTTTCAAAATGGGTATTTTTTTTTTGTCAATTTGTAGTATTATTTTTAATCAACGAAGGATCAAGCTGAATTTAATAAGTTAAGCTATCACATGACTATGAAATCATGATTTATCAATCCTAAAGTTGATTTAGTCTTAATAGGTTCATTAGCTTTTGATGGTGGTGCCAGAATAATATATATACCTTGTACACCAGTGATTTACATTAGTATGAATGACAACACAAATGGTTAGATGTAAGAATTTGTGTTTCCAATCATTTGCACACCTACTATTACTACCATTACTTGAAGAAAATATGGTATTATTGTATTGGAGTATCGTATGTGTTGTTTCACGCTTCGAATTGAGCTAAATCTAGCTAAAGAAAAAGTAAGTACAAAAATATGTGAATAAGTACAAAATAGGGTGAATTTGGTACAAAATTACAAAGATCAATTACAAAATTCCCCAAAATTGGTACTTTTTTGTTGATTTGTAGTATTATTCTTAGTCAAGGAGGGATCAAGTTGAATTTAACTAGTTAAGTCATTATATTACAAGGAAATCATGATTCATCAATCCTAGGATTGATTTAGTCATAATAGGTTCATTGGCTTTTGACGGTGGTGCTAGAATGCTACGTTTACCTCATACACTAATGATTTACACTAGTATAAATGACAACACAAGTGGTTGGATATGGGCATTTGTGCTTACAACTATTTGCACACCTCTATCACTACCATTACTTGAAGAAAATATAGTATTATTGTATTGAAGTGTCGTATGTGTTGTTTTAAACTTTGAATTGAGCTATATTCCGCTAAAGAAAAAGCAAGTACAAAAACATGCGAAATAAGTATAGAGCAAGGTAATTTTGGTATAAAATTGTAAATATCAAGTACAAAATTCCCCAAAATAGGTACGTTTTTTGTCAATTTATAGTATTATTTTTAATCAATGAGTGATCAAGTTGAATTTAACCAGTTGAGCTATTACATGACTATGAAATCATGATTTATCAATCCTAGGATTGATTTAGTCTTTGATAGGTTTATTGGCTTTTGATTGTGGTCCCAAAATAATATATTTGCTTCATACACTAATGGTTTATACTAATATGAATGATAACATAAGTGGTTGAATGTTGGTATTTGTGTTTCCAATCATTTACACACCTACTATCACTACCATCAATTGAAGAAAATATGATATTATTGTATTAGAGTATCGTATGTGTTATTTTACGCTTTTAATTGACCTAAATCCAGTAAAAAAAAAAAAGCAAGTACAAAATTACGCCAAATAAGTGTAGAGCAAGGTAAATTCAATACAAAAATGCAAAGTTCCACTATAAAAATCCCAAAAATTAGTATTTTTTTTATTTGCATTACCATTCTTAGAATATAAGAGATTAGGTTGAATTTAACTTGATAAGCCATTATATGATTGTCAAACTATAATTTATTAGTATTAGGACTGATATAATCTTGAGAGGTTCATTAGCTTTTGATGTTGTTGTCGGAAGGATAAATTTACCTCACACACTAATGATTTACACCAGTATGAATGAGATACAAGTGGTTGGATGTAGAAAATTGTATTCCCAACTATTTTCACACATATCATCACAACTATTATTTGAAGAAAACGTGATTTTATTATATTAGAGGATCTTATATGTTGTTTTATGCATGGAATTGAGGTAAATTAGGACAAAGAAAAAGCAAGTATAAAAACATGCTAAAACAAAATACAAAACAAGGCTATTTTAGTACAAAATGCAAAAGTACAGTATAAAAATCTCAAAAATTAGTTTTTTTTTCTTGGTGTCAATTTGCAGTATTATTCTTGGTACATAAGAGATTAAGTTGAATTTAACTAAATTAGCCATTGCATGATTATCAAACCATGATTTACTAGTCCTAGGATTGATGTAGTCATGAGAGGTTCATTAACTTTCAATGGTGGTGCCAAAAGGATAAATTTACCTCATACACCAATGATTTACACTAGTATAAATGAGAATACATATTGTTGGATGTAGATATTTGTGTTTCCAACCATTTTCACACTTATTACCATGACTATTACTTAAAGAAAATATGATTTTATTGTATTAGAGAATCTTATGTATTATTTAACGCATGGAATTGAGGTAAATTGGCTAAAGGAAAAGGAAGTACAAAAACACTACAAATAAGTATAGAACAAGGCAATTTTAGTAGAAAAACAGAAAGATTTGGTATAAAAATTCTAAAAAATGGTATTTTTTTTTCTCAATTTGTAGTTTCATTTTTTTAACAAATTAAGTTGAATTTAACTAGATAAGCTATTGCATGATTATTAAACCACAATTTGGTGGTCCTAAGACTGATATAATCATGAGAAGTTCATTGGCTTTTGATAGTGGTGTCAAACAGATACATTTAACTCATAACAATAGTATTTTCTTAGTATATAGTACTCAATACGAAAGTAAAAGTAACTGATAAGATTGTGTTGAGGTTACAATGCCAGTGTTGTAAACATGTTTCTCAGCATACTATTAAGATGTGCAAGTATTTTGATATTGATGGAAATAAGGACAAATAAATAACAAATTCTACTACATAATAATTGAGAATAAAATATTACAGTATCAATGTGTAAGTCCCAAAATTAATAAATCTAATATTGACTAAGTATTAAATTGCATAAATAAAGCATTTTTGTAAAACAAACCACATATAATTAAAAATGCAAAGAGGTATTACTTATGACACTGGAAGTGTACTAAACAATTAATATAATACAAAATTCAAACATGCAAGTAAGCCAGATTGCTACCAAAATTACAACACTCTCACAGAAAATCCATGATTCATTTCTTAATACAAGGGGAAGTTCAACGACATTCATCTGTTAGAGGAACCCCATTACTTGCCAATTTTTACAACACCTTTATTGTAAACAAGTCCTTCACACTCCATATTTTGCATAATTTCTGTCGTCCTTTCATTTTCCTTCACAAATACCTCATTGAATATTTTCCTCATTCCCAAATAGCACAAAATCTTTTGAGAGTGTGAAGAAACTATTAAACTTGAGACGTTTAACCTTCTTAACTGCAATTTTTTTCAAAGTGCTCAATTCTTGTTGTTCTTTCTCTTTTTCAAAACTACCCCTTGTGGTTTAGACCCACCACTGGTGCCTCCTCAGTGGCATGATTTTTAATTTCTTTTTTCGAAGTAGTAAAAAGGAAGGAGAACTAATTGGAAGAGGACACTTATTCATGTTATTATATTTTGAGAGATTAAAAACAAAAGGAGGAGAATCACGTTTTGGTGGGAATAGAGCATAGGCCAAAGAGAGCGATAAGCAGAGAAATGGAAGAAACTGACCTCTTAGTAGGTAATAATAATAAAAAAAACTAAAATAAGCGCATTTTTGTGGCTAGGGAGTGAACTCAAATTACAAACTTCAGATGGGGAGTCAAAATTTCAAAATTAATGGGTGGAGACTGATTCACAAAATGTAAATGAGTTTGGATATTTTTAAATAAGATCCTCCTAAAAATATATCAAAAGGTATTTTTCAAAAAATATATATTTTAAAAAGAATGAATTTAAGTAAACCCCATATTAATTCTATGGATGGGTTTTAAAATTACAAATTATCTCATTATGTGCTTAGGGATGGCAATGGGACAGGTTGGATGAATTTTCAATCAACCCAACCTTGCCCCACTTATGTTTTATAATTTCCCAACTGGTCTCTACTCGTCCCATGGGTTTTAGGATCAAAAACCCACACCTTACCTGCATTTTATACGTAGAATCTAAATCCTACACAATTCTATCTACACCTAATTATAAATTTTAGTAAATACTATGTACTATATAATTAATAAAATACTATAATTTAATTAGAATATCATATAATTAACTTTTAAAAGATGCATTCTTTTAAAATCAAATCAATATGAAAAATTTAATTCAAGTCAAAGTTGCACAATAGAACAAATCAATTTAACTAAATTAAACAATAAAAAGGTTAAAAGTTTTACATAGTAGGTTGTGTGAAAAGGATTAATACTATCAGGTACCAAGTTATGAGATTGATATGGGTATGATGGACAAACCTAATATAGTCAGCCTGATGCTCAGCCTAATATTTAACATCAAGTTAAGCCCAAGTCAAAACATGGGCCCAAGAATAAAGATATAATGTTGACTACAAATAGAGCTGATCAACCTCAGCAGAAAGTCAATGAGAGCCTTGAAAGTACAGGCCACCATAAATCTCTTAACTGTGTAAGGTAGAGTAAGAGATAGAGGAATACTTCTCCTAGTTGTGGCCTTATTAATTGTAGCATCTATCACCAATCACATTCACCATCAATGTAGCTGAGCCACAATTTATTTTGTATTAATAGCTTCATTAGCCTGTCAACCTTACATTAATGATGGTAATTGAACTTTCTATTTCAAGAAAAGTATGTCGACCAACTAACTTAAATGACCTATAAAGCCCCTACAAAGAGGTGAGAAGTATTATTAAATGGTATGAAGAATATTGTCTTTTCAGCCTTTCCTTCCAAGGGGACGAGTACTATAAATACCCTCATTTTGAAGACAAACACATACTTTTTCACTCCTACTAAGCTATTACTTTGCCAAATTAACTTCTAGTCAAATATTCATTGAATTATGCTTTGGAAGGTCATAATCAAGGACCCTCTCAGCTAGCTTGACATGTGTTCCTATGTTGTAGGATTTGACCTACTCATTTAACTACTTTTTGAGCTCATCTCTTTGGTCGACAAGAAGAACCTAACAATAAAAAAGTGTTGACATAGGGATGTACCTTTGCCGTGCTCTTTCTTCACGTGGTAATTATTTTCCCATGGTGGTATGCCTTTATACCATGATGGATAAAAGGTGGCACCTGCCATAGGTATAGGCTGGTTATTATGCCTTTATAGTATAACAAACAATTAAGCTGAAAGTTGGGCTAATATTTGGTCACTTATTATCTAAATTAGTTGTGGGATTGTTAAAGTTGCCACTTGCTCCGGTTGGGAACTGGGTACTGTTGCATCTTGGACCTACTGGGTCTATGGCAGTGGTAGGGTAGTCGTGGGATTTGTATTTACTCTGCCTTTTGGATGTAATGCACCTAGTGTTCACCATTTTAATAGTTGCAAATTTAATATCTCATAGACGATGCCAAATGATGATTTATTTTTTGGTAAGTTAGGTTCTTCTCATTAACTAGAGGGATCAGTCAACCAAAGAGATGGGCTTACGGAACAATTAAAAGAGTGGGTCAAATCCTACAATCAAGAAACATATGTCAAGCTAATCGACAGGGCCTCAACTATAACCCTCCAATGCTTAAGTCAGTGAATATTCGATTGGAAGTTAATTTGGTAGAGTAACGGCTCAATAGGAGTGAAAAAGTATATTGTTATCTTTGAAATAAGGGTATTTATAGTACTCATTGTCATGGAGAGAGAGGTTAAAAAAATGATATTCTCCCTATCATTTAATATACTTCGCACCTCCTTATGGGAGGTTTATAGGTCTTTTGATTGGTTAGCCAACATACTTTTAATCGGCTAGAAATTAGGAGAGCAATTACCACCATTAATATAGAGATGATTGGCTAACGAAGCTATTAATATAAGTAGGATAATAGTTCAATTGCATTGAATGCAGATGTAATTGGTGGTAGATGGTGCAATTAATATGGCCGTGACTAGGAGAAGTATGTTCTATATCTTACTTGACCACATACAGCGGAGAGAGTTATGGTCAATACTTGCAAGGCTCTCAGACTTTCTACTAAGGTAGATCAGCTTTATTTGTAGTTGATACTATATCTTTATTCTTGGGCTTAACCTAATGTTAAATATTGGACTGAGTATTAGGTTGACTATATTGGGCTTGTCCATCATACCTATATCAATGAGTATTTGAGATCACACATCTATGGATCACACTCCAAGTAAAATATCCATCAATTTTGTTAGTTGAGGAAGAAAATCCATATGGATTGAAGTTAGCATCTTTACACATCCCTCATTGAGTCTTTAGAATTGAAAGTTAGTGGATTTGATCATCTCGTAATTTTAATATAACAACTAATAATTAGTAATCCACTCTATAGACAAAAGTTCCTATAAATCCTTTCTTTGGAACTGTTTAGGAATATAGGAAATCATAGAAACTACTTATCTAGAATTAGCAAAGACCATGAGAGCAATATGTGTTTCTTCATTCTGTAAGTTTAGATTGGGATTCTACAACTTATACATAAATTGATGATTAAGAGTCACCATGATAGAGGATAGGACTAGTTTCACTCCTGAGATATGAACTTAAACATTTAAGGTTGATGAAATGTGGAGTTCTTTCAAACTTTTGGCATAATTTGGGAAAAAGGTTGTCATGGCACTTATGTCGTTGAAGGTGTGGTAATGATAGTGTCAATAACAACATTTTGATACTCAACAACTTGAGTATAAAAGAGCGTTATTCTAGCAAAGACTAGTAGGCTTTTTCTTTTATAATAAAAAAGGACATGCTAGATAGTACTGAGGTGAAGATGAGTAAAATCTTATATTTCTCAACCAATGTGAATTCTGATGGAATAGAAAGGCTTATATATAGCTTCTTTTTTGAGGACTTAAGTCTACACTGGTCTTCTATAGAATATTATACATAGTTTTGGGTGTGGGCTTTTGAGACTTATGAGGACTTTGATCCATTATGTTAGAAATCTAATTTTTCTCTAGATGTTATGAAGGTTTATAAGATGTAGAACTGTTTGCTCTACTATGGCATCATCATGGGATAGTAGCATACAAGATTTTCCATTCTATTAGTAGAAGATTTAGGTAAAAGAAGGGGTGGAAAAAACTATTCTATGCAAGGCTCATACTCTTTTAAATAACAACTCTCCATTTTTCACAAGTAATGTTGTTCACAACTAAAAAATCTCTATCTGAATACAAAAATATTAACACGGGTAAAATTAAATATTCATACTCATATCAAAATTCAAGATTAATTGCTTTACTCTATTAGCTTCAAGCTCTATTTTGACAAATCATATGCAACATTTCAATCATTTGCATTGTGGAATGAAATTGTTGAAATGGCATAATAGAGGCTACATTTTCAATAGCCTAGAGGCTCCATTAGGAACCAAAAAAAAAAATCACCATGACAAAATCATGATTTATTGAAGGAGATTTTAAAGGAAAAGAAAGAGATTGTTTGCTGATAAAACTAGTTGATGACTACTTGGTTTTACAAACATAATGATATTTGAAATAACTATATTCTCAATAGCATATAAGTAAATGCAATTTTCTTAAATATAATAGATATTTATTAAGATTGCAAACATTCAATATATTATGGTTCATAACTTTCTAATTATATTATATAGTACATGTTGCTGCTTAGTTAGGAAAGATTATTTGGTCAATCAATTAGTACAAACAAACCTCAAGTACAATTACTGCAGCTAAGCTGCATTTATATAAATGCAAGTATTGTACAACTTTATTCATTCAATTGACGTTCATATTTTTCAGTCCAAATTGAGCTGCATGCTCTCAGTTTCCAGAGCTTGCATCCAAAACTTTATGTCATTTCTTTCTTTCATTCTTACTCCTTTAATTCTTAACATGGTATCAGAATGGATCACATATCCATTAGCCAAGCAAAGAAAGCTTCCCTTTGTATCCCATAATCATTTCTTACAACAACCATTTGATCTCACACACATAGACACACCCATGCTCACACTAGCCACTATTTCTTCCTCACCATTGTAGATGACTATAGCAAGTTTACTTAGACATTTATGCTCACACATAAATTAGACATTTTTAGTATAACTCCAAGATTCTTTGTGTTTGTTCAAAATCATTTTAATACTAACATAAAGAATGTAAGAAGTGATAATGCCAAAGAATTAAATCTTTCATATTTCTAAAACAAGCATGGCATCATTCACCAACTTACTTGCATAGAAACACCTCAACAAAACTCAATTGTCAAGCGTAAACACCACCTTTTCAATGCCCTTTATTTTTAATCACATATTCCTCTATATTTTTGGAATGAATGCCTCCCAACTGCTACCTACTTGATCAATAAGACCCGCTCTTTCATCCTTGAAGATAGAAGTCTTTCTTATCTCCTATATCATAGTGTAATAAACTACTCACACTTTAAAATTTTCGATTACCTGGCATATGTATCTACTATAAGTGCTCATTTCACCAATTTGACCCTCACTCTAGATCATATTATATCTCAAGACATGCTATTTTTTGTGAAATTATCTTTCCCTTCAAAGACATATTCCACTATCATTGCATTCTCGACCCTTTCCATAATTTATTCTTCCTATTTCCTCTAATGATTCTCATATCATACCTCTTAGACAACCCAATTCCTACACAATTCCTAAACTTCTTCCCACCATAACTTAAACCAATGTATCTACTAGGAAGTCCACCAAATTTATCAAACCTTTATCATACTTGCAAAAGTATCACTACGGTCTCTTGCATTCCAATCATCTCCACTCTAATTATACTTACCCTATTTGAACTATGTCTCATACCATTCCTTCTCACCAACCTACAAATATCTCCTACTTAATATATCATCTCACTTGAAACCTCAAACTATTAGCAGGTTATCAAATCCTTAAGTGCCATACAACTACGTAATTTGAACTAAGTCTACTCATTTCTAACAACACTTGGTCAGTTGTTCCCCTCCTTTCAGGTAAACATATAATTGGTTGATAGTGGATTTTTAAACTTAAGTTTAATATAGATGGATCAGTCAAAAAACACAAGGATTGCTTGGTAACCAAAGCATACAATTAACATTCTAATATTAACTTCTTGGATACATTCTCTCTAGTGGCTAAATTCACAAAAATAATGGTACTTCTTGCTCTTGTTGCATCTAAACAGTAGCACTTGGCTTAATTAGACATCAACAACACTTTCCTCAATAGTGACCTATTCGAAGATGTATATATGGATTTTCCCCTTGGTTATACTCTCCCTTCTCATTCTTATAACAATGGTTCAAAACTTGTTTGCAAATTACACAAAGCATTATATGGTCTCCACCAAGCATCTCATCGATGGTACTCCAAACTTTCTATCATTTTACTTTAGATTGGCTTTACTCAAACTCATGTTGATCATAGTCTGTTCATAGAAGGTTTTGATCACTCCTTTCTTGCCATAAAAATATTCGTAGATGATATTATCATTGCTAGACCATCCAGGTAGAAATCATTCAACTAAGGATCATTCTTTAACAAAAATTAGAACTCTGGAATCTTAATGCTTTAAAGTTTTCTTGGGCCTAGAAATTGCTCACTTGTTTTCTAAAGTATTTGTTTCTTGGAGATACTATGCTTTACTGATTCTGGAGGACACATGTTTTTTTAGTGCCAAGCTATCTTAGGTTCCTTTTGAACCCCATACAAGGGTGAACTCAAGTGATGGTGACCTTCTAAATGATCTCAAATAGCACAAACACTTAATAAGCAAACTCTTATACCACACTTTAACTCACCTAGATATCACAATCTTAATACACCGCTTCAGTTAGTTTCTTAATGCACATCACATAATCCATCTTCAAGAAGCTCACCATCTTCTGCGATATGTCAGAGACACCGCTTAATCAAGGCCTTTCTTTCTCCTCTCAATCCTCGCAATAACCACTTGCCTTCTTCGATGTAGATTAGGCATCTTACCCCAAACAATGCAAATCCACCACTGATTTTACATCTTCATTAGCACTCACTTATTTCATGGAAATCTAAAAAGCAGCCAATAATATCAAGGTCATAAGTGAAGATAGAGTACATGACTCTTGTAATAACTGTTACCGAAGTTACCTAGCTCCAACAACTTCTTTAAGACTTCCACATCCACCATGATACACCATCCTTGCTATTCTGTGGCAATTAGGTTGTATTCCATATTACTTATAATCCAGTCTTCCATAAGCATACAAAGCATCAATGTTTGAGAAACTAGATTAGTGATCGAACTGGTGACCTTATTAGTTACTAGTTCAACCGGTTTAACCACTAGTTCAAGTGGTGTGATGTCATAATTATATTTAATATGATATACATATATTAAAAATATTGAAAAATGCAATATATATAAAAAAAAATAAAAATTGCCTAGTATTATTAAACTTTCTCCAAATTTTGCTCCACAGTAATGTCAATACATCAATTTAAAATGTCAAATCATGAAATAAGTCTTGCAAAAAATTATCTTTCTAGAATCTATTACAACTTACAATAACAATAAATACCAACTCAAATAACATAAAAGTTTCAAAATATAAATCAAAACCAATATTACAATAGACAACAAAGCCATGATACATAAATCTTCAATTATCTTGAGCTTAGTTCTTGAATTTGGGCTTGGGTTTGGGCTTTGATGTTTGGGGAGAATTTGAATGAGAAAATGGATGAAGAAAAAAAAAAGGTTTGAACCCTAAAGCAACCGTTTCCCACTAGTTGTGTGCTTCTATTTGCAAGTTTAACCTTTTATAAAATTTTAGGGATTTCAGGTTATAATTTCTTTAGTTTATATTTTTTATTTAAAAAAAATTATTTACCAATTGTAAATAAAAATTGGTTCACTGGTTCAACTAGTTTTTACCAGTTTGCACCGATTTGAACTTGTAACACCCTGATTTTCAAATAATAAATGATAGAATATGAAAAATTCAGCCTTAATTTAAAATAAATTAAAAGGTGAATTACGGCTACTACTTTTGACATTTGGCATAATTATGAAAATGCCCTCATTTTTTTAAAATTACAAAAAAAAATCCTGAGGTTTATTGACATCTAATAATTTAATCCAACTATTAGTTGCCATTAGGATTTTTACAATTTACCGTTAAATTTGCCCCGTTAAACTTTCAAAATACCCTTCCACTTCATTGCCTCAAATTTGACCATTTCTGACCTTATTTTCATGATGAAAATACCCTTGAGGGCGGTATCGTTATATTTTTAAGTTGTTGACGGATTAAATAGTAATATTAATATACTATAAGGGTGGAATTGTATGAAAACTAAAATTACCCATATATATACAAATATATATATGATATTTACATATATATGTTGAATAAAAAAATATATACATTTATATGACTATATATACATACACCAACAACCCCCCATCCCCATCCCAAAGCGCCCTTGCCACGGGCCAGATCTGGCCACTTCAGTGGCCACCGTGGTGTTGTTGCCACAGTGGAGTAGCAGCATGCTCGACCACCTGGCCATGGTCAAGCGACTCGTGGCCTGCTTCGGTAGCTTGACTATGTGGCCAATTGGCAGCTTAGCAGTCATTGGTCATGGCCGTTGAGAGAAAAAGAAAGAGCGGCCAGGTGGGGGGCAAGGTGAAGTTGGGCAGGGTTTGAATATTTTTTTAAAAACAAATTATCTTTTTTAATTAATAAATAATTTAATTAAGATTCATATTTACTTTTTTATTTATTGCATTTTGAATTAATTAATAAATTTAAGTAAGTTTTATTAATTATTTTAGAGAGATTTATTATGAGAATATATATGATTATTATTTTAATAAATAACACAATTAAATTTAAAAATTTATCTATTTTAATTAATAATTAAAATAGTTAAAATAAATATATTTAATTTATTTTTTCTTAATTAATATAGTTTCTAATTTTTATTTATTATTTTTGTTAATTAATATTTTTTTACTTGATTATTGTTATTTTAGGTAGATTTATTATTTGAATAAGTATTTTAATTATTTTAATATCTTTAATATATATATGATTATTATTTTAATAAATAACATAATTCAATTTAAAAATTATCTTTTTTAATTAATAAATAATTTAGTTGAAAATACATAAATTTAATTTTTTTTATTGACTACCACCTCTAAGATTTAACATAATTACAAAAAGATCTTAACTTTTTCAAAATTTTAAGATATTATAACACATAGAAGGACATTTGGGACTTTAGCCATCAAACCAATTTTTAGCATTTTTTAGTTTTTTAATTGCTTTTTCATTAGGGGTATTTTTGACTTCTCACATTTTTTATCTACCTTAAAAATAGGTTTGTCAATTTAGGGGGATTTTTATCATTTCTAAAAAGCGAGGACCTTTCGTAATAATGCCAAACCTCAGGGGTTGTAGTTGTAATTCACCCATAAATTAAATTAAATTAAATGGGGCTAAGTTTATAATTACAGATCAGAGGATTGAATTGAAAACAGGGAAGGGACCCAATTGCATGGAATTCCTAATGTTGGGGGTTCGAAGATTAAATTCAAATTTTTAAGGGGCTGAATTGTAGACTATGGATCAATTGTTAGCAATTAAAAAGTTAAGGGACCTAATTTACGCTAGTTTGGGAATTGTGGGGGTTGAAATGGAATTTCAAAAATACTAATTTATATACATAACAATGAGCCTAGAAGTTTGTCTAATTCTTAGAAACATGCCACACCTTACCCACTACCTTAACGTTAAAAAATTGACAGTGAAACTTGAAACTAAAGTCGTAAACATCTTCTCATCGTGAGGAACACAACCATGCCTAATTTGACAAAAAACAATCAATGAAGTAGGGAGAAATTGGAGGCTGAAGGAGTCGCACGACGATAGTGGGGGTTTGCTAGTTTTCGACTGCTGAAACTCCAAATTGAGTGATGGATCTTGATGGAATTAGCTAGAGGAATTTGTAGGTACCTTCAATTGCAAGAATGGACCACAGGATCTGAAGTAATTGGAGGAGGAATGCGACGGTGATATTGGTGGCACTATGGTGGTTTTCTTTCAATTAAACATCAATTGGTAACATAACACACAATTGACTTGGGCATTTCAATCAGCACAATAAGATGCATTTTTGGTGGTGGCCAAACCAAGTTCCAATGATGGTATATGTGGCACTCCACGCTTGATCATTAATTTCATTGAGGTTGTAATTTGGGTACATTGCGCTACCATCACCTGGTGATTTGGCCTCAGATTCAGTCATTTAGGTAAAACCCAATTGATTGATTAAATTAATTCCTAAATTTGATTTAATTAACTTGTTAAGCCAATCTTGAAATGAATATTCGGTAATTAGACTAAAATGTGTAATTGTAAGCTATATAATTGAATATAGAATTTGTCTATAAAATGATGTGTGGACTTAAACTGTTAATAGAAGCTCAATTATCTTTAATTGTGTTAATTAGTACATCTTGAATGATTCAATTTATATGATGTATATAATGGCTAAAAATTAATAGCAAATTTGTAAACATCGTAAGATAATCTAAATTTAGAAAATATGGGCTTGGAATGTTAAAAGTAGATATTATTAGTAAAACATAGCATTTTGACTCAGAATGGTTAAATTGTCCAACTGATACTATTCAATTTTTTTTAGCTTGTTTAGGAAATCGAAGTTGTTTTTGATAATAGAATAAAAACTTTAATGGCTTTACAGAACTGAAAGCACGATGAATCTATAAAATAACTTGAATTAATTGAAGATAGTAGATTATTACAGCGTAATATGCCTGTACACAAATGAAATCAAAAATTAGATAAGTAAGATGTTCCGAGTGAAATAAGGAATTAATAGCATTGAAACATGTAAGTAGTTCTAATTCTATTAAAAAGAAACTATTTGGTTGTATTAATACTTATTTTACATTTTATTGAGTATAAGTAATAAGGACTTAAACCTCCATGATCAGTAGAGGACCTCTAGTGTGGGCATTGAGATTAAGATGAGGTTATAGTTCAAGCTATTGCTAGGAAAAGATCATATTTGTTATTTGTGAACCTCGGTTTGTCTGTGCGATACCTATTTGCAACCATACTATGCTCAGGACTTTCTATCGATTTTGATGAATTGTTGTGTTTTGTTCTCCTCAGCCTTGTATGCTAGTTTTGTTTTTGTTAGTTTTTTTTCTTAGAAATGTCATTGAGATGGTCTTGCCAACCAACTATCTTATTGTGTATCAGGAATAGCGTTTTACTTTAAATTTGATATGGTCTTGCCAACTAGTTGTTTTATCATGTTTCCAAGTCAATTATTTTACATTGTCATTGGAACGGTCTTGTGAACCTATTGTTTTATCTTTCTTTGAACTCGTCATTTTATGACGTTATTGGAGTGGTGTTGTCGGTTGATCTATTATGTAATTTGTGCCGCTTTATTTAGCATTTTGATACGTTCATGATCAATGATTTTGAAATTTATTTTTATTGCTGGCATTATGTTATGCTACCTTTGGGGATGCCTTTGGAAAGTTTGTTACCTTTAGGGATGCCACAGTAAATTGGGCTTCAAATTAGGTCCAAAAATATGATCGAACATAACTGATCGATGGTGATTAGCCGCCCAACTAGTACTCACTCACGATCTTGACTTGCAGATAATTAAAAGTAACTGTCTGCGAGTGGCTAGATTCGGCATACGGTTGGTTATGCCACATGTCTGTTATGTTATGCCAAGCTAATCACTCGAGAAATATAAAGATAAATAAGTTATTATGATATATTTTTTTCTAAAATGTTTTAGGGAGTAACAAGATTGGATCTAGTCAACAACTCTACTAAGTTTTGAAATTGATTTTGTTGTGTAATTTCTTGCTATGTTGTATCTTCGCTTTGATAAGTACCATCTATTTGAATTTCTTTTTTCTATTGATGCATTATTCTCTAAATTTTGATTCCTTGGGTTATATTCATTTATTTTGACTTGCTATATATCAATTTCATTATAATCCTTTATTCATTTTTCCATCACCCTATATGTTCAATAACAATTATACACCTCAACAAGTCACTAGGAGTAATGCTTCTTTCATAGTCTTGATTCTTCTTCGAGCTAGGGTGTGGTGGGTGATAGGTAGAGCGCTACAAGCTCTGTAAGCCTAAATATTTTGTTACTGGCTTCCATACGTACAAGATTTATACTTGTTATGTAAAATATTATGTAAGTAAGCTTGAAGTCTGTGATGCCTCATGTATATGCTTATGCTTATATAGGTTTGATACTGGAGATAATCATGGACTTAGATCTATTATGAACTTTTGGGGTATGTAATTAAATTTTAGTATTTTGACATGTATTTTTTCAAGTTATTAAAACTTTGGTGCTAGTGATAATGTGAATTTTATTTTTAGGAATGTCATTTAAGTTAATATATCCTTTGTGAGCAAGTAGTCCACAATATCTAAGTATATGACTTGTCATATTGTCATAGAGATGTTAAGTTTGGATTCAGTTACTTTTGATGTGAGTGGCTGCCAAGAATGTAGAAGAGATAGGATGGGCTTGACATTCGTGTGCAAGTGATAGTAGCTTTTGTGGAATGTTAAATAGTAATATATACAGTTAAGTTGAAATTATTAACATTCAAGTTGATAGGGATTTAATTAAATTTAAAAAAAAAATTAGGGGTGTGCATTTTATTTTGAATTTTGTGAATACGATCATAGTAGCATCTCGACCCAAAGCAGGCACCTCTCGAGTGGGGGTGCTATAGAATTGGTTTCTTTGGCCAACTATTTTAATTATCAAATCTTATCAAAACCTTGGTAGCTTTTTTGTGAAATCGTCTTGTCCGGTTCAATTTCTTGAAAATTGCAAAGCACATCAAGATTGATTGTCACTTTGTATGCAAAAAGGTTATTACCAGTAAAGTCAAACTCATGCTCGTATGTTCCCAATCACCAGCTAGCTGACATTCTTTCCAAGGCCTTGCTTTGTCATGTCTTTGTCTTTTTTCCTCTTCAAGTTAGCTGTCGTTAACCCTCACAATCTATCTTGAGGAGGCATTAAAATAGCAAGCACTTAGCATATTAAGGTTCATGATTTTCTAATTATATTGTATAATATGTGTTGCTAGTTAGTTAGGAAAGGTTGCTGGGTCAATTAGCTAATCTGGATAGCCCCTAAGTGCAATTATTGTAGCTAAGTTGTGTGTATATAAATAAATACATGTATTGTACAACTTTCTTTATTCAATTGAAGTTGATGTTTTCTAGTCCAGATTCAATTGCATGCTCTTGATTTCCATACTCTTTCCTTCATTCTTGCTCATTTGATTCTTAACAATTAGCATCACTAAATTATAATAACTATTGTCTTTAATCATAATGACATATTAAAAATATAATATTCAAGATCCAATACTAACTTAATATATGCATGCCTAAACAAAAATTTAACAAGAAGTCAACTACTTCGAAATACTTCAATATCCAAATTTGCATAAGTCCTCAACATCATCAAGCAAGCTCCAAAGAATTTTTCTTTTTTCATCCCATTTAAACTACCAAACAACAATTAGATGAACATCCAATTGAACAATAAAAAGCCACAACCACTTGTCCCTTGCTCTTTTTCATTTACTTTAGCCTCATATCTATTAATTTGAGAAAGTAAATTAGGGATTATTTGAGTAGCTCTATTCCTCATGGTAGGGTTAAACCAAGCAAAAAATGCACACAACCTAGTTCTTACACATTAGAAAACTAATAAAACCTTTTCAACAAAATTCATAGATAGGACACTGGAAATTTCAATGCACGCTTGGATATTTACATTATAGCTGGTATACATGATGCACCTTGTCCAAGATTTCGGTTGATCCACAAAGATCTTTGCACTGTCAAGTTCCAATAAAAGCAATGCTGAGAAATAAAATGAAATAAAGTATTTAAAGTACTATTTGATAGATGAATGAATTTTCAAAAGTTCTTTTTCTCCCCGATCTTTAAGTCCTACTTTTTTATTTTGATGTAACAATAAGGAAGGATTGCTCACTTATAGTTCCATCTTCCACTTTAGAACATAGTTTTTGTAGTTTAAATAAAAAAGAACATTTGTGCT
>JACGDI010001560.1:527131-548322 GCA_014898725.1 Jacaranda copaia | reverse complement strand
AGTGGGGATGGGTTGATGGTAGTAGTGATGTGCATGTTATATCATATTATATTTATATATAATTTGCAAATGTAAATATAATTTTTATATTTTTTATTTACTATATTACAGAAGCACAAAAGTGCATGTGAATGGTAGCTCCGCGTGTTGTGATATTTTATTTTTATTTTTGGTTGATTTGCAAAACGGCATCGGTTTGATAGGCAGCGTGCTTTAGGTTGGTTAGAACTTAGAAGACATAAGTTTGGTAGCTTTTATTTAAAATTGTTTTTCCCCTTATGGCAGCCGATGGGCTGTGTTGTTCGGAGACTTGTTTTAATTTTTTTGTCTTTTCATGGTCATTAATGCGGCGGGTCCCATAACTTGATTTGATACCTTTTTTCTGCACTTGAGAGGGTCGTCCAATCGACAGGTGATTGAGGGCATTTTTTAAAAGTGTGTAGTCTTTTTCTACCGAATTATATTATTTTGATTTGATAGTGTTGCTCTTTTGGGGCTTTCTTCTTCTCTGTTAACTGACAGTGACAGACCATGAGAGAGCTGAGGCTTGGCGCTGAAACAATGAGATGGGTTTACAACCCATTTCTAGGCTTTCTCGGTGCTCCAGTTGCTACAGTGGAGGAACATTTTGGGCCACAAGATGATTTCTTTTTGCTTTTTCATTAATTTTTTCTTTTTAATTATAATTATTCGATGTTTACCATGGTTTGGGCTCTCTCTTCCCTGCGTTTATTGCTGCTTAAGTTTACTTGAGTGTCATTTTCCTCATTCCTTGGTTAATTGGGTCTCAGTCCTCGATTCACTTTTCTCTCGGTTGTGGTTGTTGGATTTTCTTTCTCTTTGTCGCTGTTGGAACTACGGTTTTTGTTTGATCAAATTTCTTGGTGAGTAGAAGTATTTTTTTTGGTTTTTTTAATTTGTTGCGTATCTTTTTTGCGGTAGTTCTCTCTATATTTGGGATGCTTTATTTTCTTATTTTTGGGGTTTGTTTTTTACTTATATTTTGTAGTTTTGGATTTTTTGGCTATTCGGTAATGTTTGTTACCTGATTTTGATGGGTATTTGCAGTGATTCTATTTTTATGTATTTTTCTTCTTTTTATGTTGGAGTTCCCTGTTTCCAGTTAGTTGTTCTTTATGGTCGAGTTTCTTCATTCTTTTGGGTGACTGGAGTTGTATTGTGGATTTTTTTATTTTATTATGTATATATTTTTGTTTTTCCTGTTGGATATAATTTTTTTATTCTTGATTTTTTCGTTAATGTGGTTTTGCTGTTGGTTGATTCTGTTCGTAGGAAGCTCTCCGTATTTGAAGGAATTGCAGGAAAGATGTGATGCTTGAGGAAGAGTATATTTTTGTGATTTAATTTTTAGCCTTTATTTTAATTTTATTTCAATTAGAAAGGTGTTTCTATATTTGTGTTTTATTTTCAGGTTTATAACTTTGTTGGTGTATTGTACGTTGTTAATTGAAAGAGATATGTAAGGTAATAGCAGAAGATGGAATTTGTTTATTTTCTTTATAATAAGTATGCTTGGTTGACATTAAATTTCTTGATTATGCTTGTATATTATGTTTCTTGTTTATTTCTCTCTGATTTATGGTTTCTTCTCTTTTTCCTTTGGTTTTGGGGCTGCAATCCGATGAAAAATTGGGTTTGTTGATTCCAAAGATTATTGAAATTAGTTTGCATGTTGCCTCTCTATTTTATTTATATTATTTTTTAATTTATTCTCCACTATATTCAAATTTTATTTTAGTAGTTGCAGTTAGGTTTAACGGTCGAAAAGGGAATATGTAAAATTTTATATATCTTTTGTTTTGTTTTTTTAGGGTTTTGCAGTTGAGGTTTGCTAAAAAACTGGTTTTATTGATTTTTGAAGTTTATATTCAGATTTGTTTGTATACTATCTTTGTATTAATAATAATTGATTGAGTGCTTACTAATTTGTTTTGCATTTTATATTGATCTTTTTTAAATTATTTAGTGAGGTTTGGAAGCTAAAAAATGGATGTGTAAAATTTACGTATAGGTTGGTTGAGAAACCTGCTCATTATTTAACTATAATTTTTTTTGTGCTATCAATGGATCTTTCGTTATATTTATTATTTTCTATTGACTATTTCTGGTTTTTTTTGGTTGATTCAAATTGGTATTTGTATTATTCTGTTCAATATAAGTTACGGAATTTTGATTCAAACTTGTATGTGTTGATTGAATATGTATGTTGCTTTAAAACTTGCCTTGCATGCGTTAGTTTAATATGTGCATTAGCTTGAAATATGTTTGTTGATTAAGGAATTCATATTTGAGTATATCCTCATGAATATTTTGATTCATTGGACGATTTTGCGTAGATAATGGTTTGACGTTGATTTAATGTATATTATGTTGAAATATATTTGATGAGTGTAAAACTAATATTTAAGTATTTTTGCATTGGTATTTGTGGCGATTGGCTCTTTCGTCGTCGGTGTAGGTTATATTTATGTACTGCATCTTCCTTTATTTTATCTATTCCTCTTTTGCACTCATTTCTCTATTTTTTTTATTAAGTTTTCGAGGTAATTTTCTATTTTTTAAAGATTATTTGATGATGCATATATGTGCTTGCATCTATATAATGTATATTTAGGTTTTTATTTTAACAAATTGTTTGTTTGTTATGTATATTTATATTCTCCTATAGAAAACACAGCGCCAGAAAGTAGTTGAATTATATTGTAAAAGTAAAGAGCTAATCTATACGCATATTTATAATTAAAGTTTATGTTTGATATATTTATTTATATATACAGATTTAAAAACATGATGTTAGCTTTTAGGAATATAGGTTATCTTTGAAAAATAATGATATTTTGTAGAAGATAATATGTTTTTTTTAACTGTATAAATTATTTTGTAACTTGAAGTTTAAATTTGTATACTTGTAACCAAAAATAGAATATTTAGTTTCACATTGGCGTTTAAACAATGTGGGTTAGTTTGGTTGGGATGACAAGATAGAATATAGTATTTTTATTTTACTTTATTATTTATTTGGTTGGTGTAATAATAAACACTCAAATTCGTATGAATATCCAAAGCTCGTATTTATATGTGCAATTTTTATGACAAATTAACCTGTTATCACTCATGAGTTTATTTGTTATGCTAACCAAATAATATTATAATAATAAAAAATCTCATAAATAAAAATCAGTTTAATTGGCCTCTATATAGTTTTGAGGTATAATCAATGAAATTGCTGATTTTCTTTGAAGTCATAAGTGTTTTTTTTTTTTAATGTTAATTTGTATTTTCCAATTATTTTATATTTATGTTCTCACTCCCCACGTTAATACAATTTTATTACAACTAATTTTTGTTCAGCTTAGATGTTGATATTCAGCTACTATAGGCTCAAAATTTTGAATTGTAGCAATTTAGATTGTGAGAATTGAAATTTTAAATATATATACATATACATATTTAATATTTGATAGCCTTAAATAAAATATAGAAAAATGACGAAAAATATATGTATGATTTTAATGTTCATAAAAAAGGTGATCCTAAACATAAAGCTGTCATTTAGTTATAAAATAATGCTAAACATAAAACATGCTCTACATGTAGGGCTGTCAATGGAGCGAATTTTAATTCGAATTCGATTCAAATTTGATTTGATTATTTAGGATATTTAATTGATAAAAGATTTGATAGATGTAATCCGATTAAAAAAGTTCGAAATTCAAAATAAATGGATCTAATATAGATATGGATTGATCCGATCCGATCCATTAATAATCAGAATTCGAATATTTAATATTATTCATATATAAAGGCATAGTCATATAGTAATGCCAAAGTATATATTTGGATGCAAAGTGACGAACTCTTGTGCAATATATAAAATTATATGTTTTTTTTTATATAAATTATTAGATTTCAAGCGTATTTACATCATAAGTATCACTTATTTTTTTAATTTTTATAACAAAACATTATGTGGGAAGAATAATGAGTAAGAACCGAATGCCATAATATAGCAAAAATGCAATACAAATTTCTATTTGATTAGAATAAGTTTCTTTTTTTGTAGAATTTTGAGTTTATAGTTAATTGATTAAGAATCATGTATAACTATATATTTATAATATCCAATAAGTACTATTATTAGCAATTGAACTTAAAATGCAATGATCTAGTAAATGAATGTGATCAAGTTAAATTCAATTGTTGCTTTTAAGTGATCAATAAGCTTGAAAATTTATTCATTAATTTGTAGTGTATTTTTTTTTTGTAAAGATGAACATTTTGAATTTGAACCCTACTAAATTTTTCGAAAAATAATAAATATATGATAATTTTTTAAATATTCGGATTTGAGTTTTTTTGGATATCTGACAGATATTCGACTTTTATTTAGATCTGGATATGGTTATACCAATTACAAATTCGATGAATCTTGAATCAAATTTGAATCTAAAATATTACTTTCGGATTTGGACTTGAATCTAGCATGATTCGATTCAAATCGGACCCATTGACAGCTCTATCTACATGCTTTGAGTTGCATATAAAGTATTATATTTGTAAAATTAATTTATGTGAAATCTATCTTTTAGCAATTTTTTTTTCATCTAGTATCCCAAAAAATAAAATATTTAAATGATAAAATTTTTATTTCATGTTATTTCATTCTATGTAAATAAATTATTGTACATTATTATATATAAAAATTTTTTCGTATTTTTCTCAAATGTCTCTCTAAGTTTTAAGCTAAAAGCCAATATTGCTAACTTAATGCAAATATTAACATAAATATTAATTTAATATAATATATAGATTTTATATAAGAGATTTTATCACTATACAACTTAAGAGTATTAATTCACTATAACTTAGAAGAATTCATATCTTAATCTTTAAATGATAAGTGACATTGGGACGCTAGACGATCCCAATATGCCCAATAAAACTAGCCTAAGTCAAAGAATGCATCGAGCTAGTTGACTAGTGTAGGTTGACGATATTCATTCAATCGACTAGAGCATGGTGGAGAGTCTCGCAACCTATAGATGCATCTCGACCTAAAGAAGTTGACCTGCAAGACTTGAAGGTCCTGCCATCGATTCCTGTTGCATTAAATGCAACTCAATTACCAACCTGCTGCATTAAACACATTGATGGGAGGCATGCCTCTAAATTAAAAGAGCATATCTCTATCATACTATTAGCATGCCTCTGCATTAAATGTGAAGATCTCCTCTATATCCCAAAAGGGGGGAGGCACACCACTAAAAAAGGGGTTTTCAGATAGAGAAAGCCCTAAAAAGCTCCCATACAAAGACAAAGGCCCCTAGAGTACCCAATTGCAGCCACTTTACTGGGTATGCTTACTATAACTTTAATCCTCACTCTCTGCTTTAAATTCCGGTCGATTATACTAACTTAAGTGTTGGAGTGCCTTAATTGAGGGCCTTTTCTACTAGCCTCACATGTGTTGATTGATTGTAGGACTCAAACCACTCCTACCTTCACCTTACCCTCATAGTTAATTCCATTAGGCTAGGTTCTAGTTCTCTAGCACTCAAATCCAACCATTATCATTTGGCACAATATGTGCAAAATTGGAGTTTGTAACTTAAGAAAATGGAGAACATAATACGAGCTATTTTTGAGAGGGAAAAGACCAAAAAGTCCACGACCCCTCCTCCTTGTCCTCAACAACAAGAAGACATGACTAGACCAAGCTTCTAGCCTGAGCAAGTAATGACCTTGACAATTCATAACTTATGCAAATAATAAGTGAGCAAATATCAGCTTAACTCTCAACCCAGCTGATGGCTACTTTAGGGGTGGGTGGGGGTTAGATATCCCCCTTGGAAGGCGAGAGGTTGGGTATCATTTTTTGATACTTGAGTCTTGACCCCTATTTTATGGGTTTACCCCCATCGGGTACCCCCTTAAGGTCGAGGGTACCCCCAAAATCCTCCACTAATTATTTTTAATATTTTTAATAAATAAAAATTAAAATTTTGTTAATTCCTAATTTATTTTTGTTGTAAACTAATTGATAGCATTACAATTCATTATTCAGAAGTTTTAAATTCTACCTAATATATAATGTTAAAACTTAAATATAAACATAAATATCTAATATATGATATACACATAATTAGTTTTTTTTTTAATGGGGGTACTCGATCAAGTATTGGGTACATACCCGATACCCGACCCCTAAATTTTTGAATACCCCTATGAATATTCGTTCGGGTTTGGGAACTAAAAATACATGATCCGAACAAAAAATACCTAATAAGGTTGGGTTGGGTATCCCTAAACCCAAACCTGATGCCCACCTCTAAGCTATTTTGCATAAACACAACAACCAACCCAAAGCAGTTGCTAGTGCCACCCCATATCCCTCTCATCACAAAGAAAGGCTCTAAAGGGACTACAAGACAAGGCATGCAATGTGTAGCTAGCTCAATGATGCGATGTTAGCCCAGGCCGATTCCTACGAGAAGAGATATGCTTGCTTCCTCAAGAAGAAGTAGCTAACTCTATTGAACACCTTACTCGACCTATTCAAACCTAGTAGCATGATAAGGTTGAGCGCTAGAGACCTTAGCTAAGCTAAAACCTATCTCAAGTGGATTAGGAAGAATAGAAAGAGGTGTCACACCAAGTTCAGCAATTGAACAGACACCTTGAGGAGATCTCAAAGCAGAACACATAAAAAAAACCTTCAACTTGATGGTGCCCCAACTTTGCTACGAGAGGAAATCACCATTCATTCAAGAGATAGTTGATGAGCACATAGCAATTGATGTTAAGATGCTGCCGGCTTGTCTTGATATGATGGATCTACCGATCCTAATGAACACTTGCTCTAGTTCAAGCATATGATGCAACTCCATAGTCACAATGAACAAGCCATGCCAAAATATTGGTCACCATGCTCCAAGGCATAGCACTCGACTAGTTTGTTAAGTTGAAACCTACGTCCATTTTTTTCTATGATCAATTTTGTGATAAGTTCCTACATCAATTTGCCAAGCTGAAGGAAAGCAAAACTCCCCTACACTCACTTGCACATAGTGACATAAAATGAAGGAGAATCTTTTTGGGATTTTTTTGCCAGATTTAACACTGAGGCACTAAAAATCAACAATCCTAAAATTAAGTTTTTAATCGATGTATTGTTCCTTAGTTTTAGACACAAAGAATGTGCCAATACCCTAGTCAAAGAAAAATTATGTTCAATGGAGGAGCTACTCAGCCTCACAGAGATGTATATGACTGAAGAGGATATGAACAGATTGAACTATGGGAATCCTAAAAATGACAAGAAGAAAAATAAAGAAAAGGTTGATGGGTATCAGAGGGATGACTACCAATCCCCTATCAAAAGGTTTCACAACTACACCAATCTAAATATCGTTTGTAGGGAGGCTTTATTTGCTATCCAGAATGGTAACCTCTTGAAAAGCCCCTTGAAAAGTTGCATGAGATGGACACCATGCAAAAGTATACAAATATTATCACTTTCACAAGTAGAAAGGGCATAATACGGAGGATTGTTTCAACCTCCAAGATGAAATCGAGTGGCTCATTCGACAAGGGCATTTGAAGAAATACATCGACGAGCAAGCTAGATAATAGGTGAGCTAGGCCAACTAGATTTTCCATAATGAAAGGTTGGTTAGCCCAAGAAAATAAGACAAAGGGAAACAACAAGCTAATGACTTGCACTCGCCTTGCAAGGTGTGATCGATAGCATTGTAAGTGGACCAACTAGGGGGAACTTCAAAGGAGCAAAAAGGTATAACCAACTGCGATTGGAGTTGACAAAATCCATGTTGGCCAACATGGTTTTTCAACTTTCCACCAGTGCGAAGCCTATTTCTTTCTTTGATTTTGATCTCTTGTATCTCGAGCACTAGAGAGTTGATAGTAAATTAGATTGCCCTCTTGTCATATTAATTGAGATTGCTAATTTTGAAGCAAGGAAGATTCTGGTCGAAAATGGCAGCTATGCTAGTATAATTTTCTTGTCAACTTTGAAGAGGATGAATTTGGGAAAACTTAAGTTTGAAGTAATCTGCACCTCATTGCTCGGGTTCAAAAGATCCAAGATCATTCTTGTAGGAGCCATCAATCTATCCACCTCATTTGGGGAAGTAGCCAAGAGACAAACCTTCATAGTCAACTATTTGGTGGTTGATACGCCTTTCACTTATAATGCCATAATGGGGAGACTTGCATTGAATGACTTTAGGGTAGTCGTCCCAACTTACCACATAAATGTCAAGTTCCCAATAGCTGTAGGGACTAAAGGGCTACTCTGCAATTTAAAGAAGGTCTGACAATACTATACCATTTCGATCGAGGCAAGTGATCAAAAAACTTGACAAAAATTGAAACTTTTGGGGACATTCTAATAATGGAACCTGAAGAGGGATAGAGAAATAAGAAGAGAAAGAGGGAGAAAATCAAGGTTGAACCAGTCGAGGAGTTTAAAACCATAGAGCTCGAACCTAAGAATCCTGACAAAACTACAAGGATTGGGACCAATTTAGGGAGGGAGCAACATAGAATGCATGTTGGTCAATTTCCTTAGAAGAAATGTCGATGTTTTTGCCTAAAAGGAGTCTAACCTCTAAGGGATTAACCCTCAAATTATTGTCCACCACCTTAATGTTGATCCGTTGTTCAAACCCATCAAGCAAAAAACTAAAGCTTTTAATGCAGAAAGATGCCAGATCATTGAGAAAGAGATCAACAAACCTTTAGAAGCAAGTTACATTGTAGAAGTTCAATATCCTAGTTGGTTATGTAATATTATTTTTGTCCCTAAAAATGATGGCAAATGAAGAATGTGTAATGATTTTGCCAATTTGAATAAAGTTTGCCCTAAAGACTCTTACTCATTGCCTTCAATAGATTTATTAGTTGATTCTATAGTAGGTTGTGACCTCCTAAGCATGATGGATACTTTCCAAGGGTCTTATCAAATTTTCACTAGCCCCTGAGGATAGGGATAAGACCTTTTTTGTGCTACCAAAGGGTTCGTATTATTTTCTAATCATGCCTTTTGGCCCTAAAAATGTAAGAGCAATTTATCAAAGATTAATAAATTTCATGTTAAAAAATGAGATTGATTGAATAATGGAAGTTTATGTTGACAATATTATTGTCAAAATAGAGAGGGAGACAAACTATCTAGTTGACCTCGACTACACCTTGTTGATATTAAGAGTATCTGGCATGAAATTTAACCTTAGTAAGTGCACATTTGGGGTAAGAGGTGAAAATGTTTTAGGCTATATGTTTAGTTAAAGGGGCATCAAAGCAAACCCTTAAAAGATTTAGGTAATCTAAGATATTTCCCCACCTAAAATAATCAGGGACATGTAAAGATTAGTTGGAAGGATTATAACTTTAGGTCAATTCATTGTCCGACTAGCAAATAAAAGCTTACAATTTTTCAAATTTCTCTAACATGTAAAGATGTTCCAATGGACTAAAGAGTGTAATTAGGCCATAGTCGACATAAAATAGTACCTATCTAGCCCTTAAATGCTTGTCAAGCCTATAGTTAGGGAGGTTCTATACCTTTACATAGGAGTTTTGGCAGTTGCAGTTAGTTAGGTTCTTGTGTCGATATAGCAAGGCCCACATAGACTAGTGTATTACATCAACAAAGCTTTGCAAGGACTAGAACATAATTACCTTGAGATTGAAAATTTTACCCTTTCTTTAGTTATGAAAGCAAGAAAATTGAGGCCTTAGTTTCAATCACACTTTATTATCATTTTAACTAACCAGCCCCTAAAGCAGGTGCTATCATAGCCAGATATATTAGGAAGCTAACCAAGTGGGCCATCAAACTAGAAAAGTTTGACATCAAGTTACAACCTCAAGTGTTTATAAAGAACAAGTATTTGTAGACTTTATTGCAGAATACATCGACCTCCTTGTTGTGGTCAAACCAAATCTGCCTATTTAGTTTTTGCACGTTGATGGATTAGCAACTTCCATGGTAGGTGGAATAGGAATTTCTCTACACTCTCCCTGAGCTAAGGAATATGAATTCGCTATCAAACTCAACTACCTTGTCACTAATAAAGGAGGCAGAATATGAAGCACTTCTCGCTTGCATAAGGATGACCATTAATAAGGGGTTGAGTAGTTAGCAGCTATTATTGACTCTTAATTGGTCGCAAAATAGTTCAAAGGGAACTTTGAAGCAAGGGAAACAACCATGAATATATACCTCGTTGAAGTCAAGAAATTGCAGCAATAGTTTAAGAAATTCACCCTCAATCGGGTCCCCAAGTCAAAAAATAAAAGAGTAGATGCCTTATCTAAATTTTCCAACTCAACAAGGGGTACTAGAGAAAGAACCATCACATTCTTAGTCTCAGACAAGCCTACCATACGTGGTCCCAACTAGAATTAGATTTGAGAGATACGAGAATCAGCTCCGACTTGGCAAGATGAAATTAAAACTTATTTAAGGGAAGGCTAAGTACCAAAGGACAAACTAGAGGCTCGAAGGTTAAGAGGTCAAGCAACAAAGTTTTCCCTTGATGAATATGGTCAACTATACAAGAGACTTCTTTCTAAACCCTTACTGAGATGTTTAACATCGGAACAAGCCTTTAAGGTCTTACAAGAAATCCACTCAAGCATCTATAGAAACCACATTGAGGGATAGGTGCTAGCCCATAAGGTAATTAGGCACGAACATTTTTGGCCAACTTTACTTAAAGATGTGGTCAACTTTGCTAGGAAAAGCCCATCCTGCCAAGTGCACTCCAACATCCCCCATTAGCCCATTGCGGCATTTATCCCAATTCAAATCACCTGCCATTTGACCGGTGGGAGATAGACATTGTTGGCTCCTTCCTAAAATCCACAAGTCAAAGCAAATATGCGATGGTCACAATGGAATACTTTATGAAGTGCGTCGAAGTAGAAGCTATTCCAAATATAATGGATGCTATAAGAAGCTTTCTATGAAAAAATATCATTTGCCGCTTCAGTTTACTGAGAGTACTGATATTAAATAAACCTACTTTTAAATTAAAAATATGAGAGATTGGTGTCAAAGTTTAGGAATTTGACAACACTTCACTTCAATTGACAAACTTCAGGCGAATGGACAAACTAAGGTTACCAACAAAATGATTCTAGACCACATCAAAACTCAACTAGAGAGATCTAGAGAAAATTAGGTGGATGACCTCCCGGATGTCCTATGGGCATACAGAACCGCTCTTAGAATTGCCATAAGATATAGCCCTTATAGCCTGGTTCATTTTTTAGAAGCAACAATCATAGCAAAGTTGATACAACATACGACCAAGACTATCCACTATAATTTGATCACAAACATGGCAGAAAAAGAGTTCAATCTTGAGACGATAGATGAGCTATGACAATAGGCATGTGTAAAAATGCAAAAGTACAGGTCCATCATGATCAAGCATTATAAAAGGATGTCTGACTAGAAAGCTTTTAAGTTAGCAACCTTATCCTTAAAAAAGTTAAAGTCTTAAAGAATATTGGAAAGCTTGACCTTACTTGGGAAAGCCTTTATTCGATAATCAAAGTTGCCAAACATAATCTCTACAAGATAGCGAATATAGATGGGAATAAGCTCCCTCAATCATGGAATGTAGTGAATTTGAAAAAAAATTATGTATGCGGAGACTCTTTAGTCTTAATTCAACTATTTTGTGACACGTGAGATCCAATCTTTTAAAAAATGTGCTTTTGTAATTTAGTTTCAAACTAATAAAATTGATTTTATATTTGGTCGACTCTTTTTGAATGCAATCATGGCGTGGTTTCCGTTACAAATGAGAGATTGGCTGCTCGCCTAGTCATCTAGTAACGACAAAATCATTGAAGTCGATCTAACAGTTGAATATGAATTTGGTTTCAAACCAACTAATAGATATATGTATATCAACTTAATAATTTCACAATGACTTGGTTTCAAACCAATCGACACATTTAATAGATAAATTTATATAAAGTCGACCTTGTAGTTTACCATTACTTTGGTTTCAAACCAATGAAAAAGAATATGCATATTTGTTCAGTAACTTGCATATTAGGCTCATCGAATTAGAAACATGCATATTGGTATAAAAAAATACTAGTGGATGACCACAAGAGGTTGACCAAATGTTGTAGTGCAAAAATGAGAATAAAAAGGGAAGGAAAGCAAGAAAAATGCAAAATATGTGCAACAAAAACCTAATTCATAGATAGAATGGTAAATTTTACAAAACCAAAAATCCAAAAGTTTGCCATGCCTCATGAGGTGGAATAAGATAAACAGAACAAGTTAAACACAAGAAACTAAATCAGCTCGAGCCTACCTTTTCCCCCTTAGCACCTCGAGTAATACCTTTAGCCTTTTCGTCAATTACTCTATCGAGCTCATTCGCAGAGTCAACAGGCATAACCATCGATGAGCGTTCGACCTCTTAGTCCAGCCTAGAGTGGAGAGCCTTTGTAGGTTGAGGTAATTCGACCTTTTCAATTAGAAACATGTAGTTGACGATAAGGAAGTACATAGCAATATCCACTTGCCCATTCATCATGTTTAGGGTAAAGTCGTTAATGAACTTAAACTCTTTTCTACTATTACTGCCTTAGGATTGACTGAGACTTTTACCTCCCTAGTAGGCATTTCTCTCATAGTAGGAGTGTTCTTGACAGAGTCTTAGAGCTGCTCATCCTAGAACATGTTCAGCCGTGCCTTATCTATCTCTCAAATCTGATAGCCCAAGAATTCTAACTATTTCACTGCCTTTTGAAATGCTTCCTTAACGCCATTCATCGCAAATGCGAAGCTAGCTTCGATAAAGAAAGTGCTCAACATGAACTGTTGTACTGCTTCCTTATAGATACTTGGCAACATCTTAAAGAACTCATCTCGAGCATAGTGGATGCAGCTGTTATACCTCAACACCTGACTAGAGAATGAGGCCTCTTCTACTTTCGACCTTGCCTTCTTTAGTAGATCGTCTAGGTGATACCTCTTTACTAGGGTGACCAGCAACTCCATGTCCTTTTCCTTAACATGTTTCTCTAGTTCTTGGATCTTCGACTCCTAAAACTTAACTTGGGTCTTGGAAAGGTCAGATTGTTCCTTTTGTAGCTCCACGTGGTCGGCTAGGGTAATTCTGCTTGATAATGGAAGTTGTAGCCTAATTGTCCGACCTATAAGAAATGAAGATTAAATTAAAAACAAAACATGTGTGCATTCAAAGACAAGGGCTAGTCGAGCATAAACTTACTATATTAGTGTGGTATGCAAACACTTTTAGAGCGTTGATCTGTTTGAGCTCTAGCATTTTCTTTTGGTCCAAGAGAAAAAGACTAGTCATTAGGACTTTCAAAGAAGTCACTGATGTTGACTATGTAGCTAGCATTGAGGTTGCATTTGCAATTCCCACATCTGGTCCAAACTTTGGGTTTGAAAAGTTGGCAATAGAAATAACTCCTCATCGGACAACGACTCGAAGAGAGAGCATCGATCGCTTTTCCCTTTTCCTTTTTAGCAACAATCCTCTTAGGAAGAGAAGATCGACCATTAACAATTTTTTTTTGGTTGGGGCATAAGGCTAGTGGGCTTGGCCATACTCAGTTGAGTAGTTGGAGGGGGTGGTTAGTGGTACACATTAAGACTGAGTACCTAAAGACATGGCCTCTTATCAAACAGCCACCTCATAAAGCTCTTGCATCTTCTATTGATGAGCCATGGCTTGTTGATGTCTTCTATTCATGATTTCTCGATCTAAAAAAACACATAAATAGGAACACATCATATCAATTAGAAATAGTGTAAGAATAGCAAAAGTAATGCAACAAAAATAAGTCTACCTAGGTGAGCATTAGTTGGCACATTCAATTGAGCAAGCGACAAGCCCACTAACACCAGATTCCTCTCCTCTGAAAACCATAATGTCTCTATTTCTCCAAAATTAACTAAATCTCTATTGACGGTATTATTCTAGGTTGAATTTTCATTATCGGGCATATCAATTATCCCCTTGAAATATTAAAGTTGCCCTTACTAGGTGTATAGACAAACAAATATCTCTTTATCCAAGATTAGCCATGAGAGGAAGTCAGTGTCATTCAATGAGGGTGGGTGGTAAGGTAATAAAAGCACGACTTCTCAGTGCTACCCTAATTGTGAAACATAAGAAGGTGGAATAGGTTGCTAAAGTTTACGAAAGAAAAAGGTTGGTCGTGTGTCAACATTAAAATAACAAAACTATATAGAGTTGAAAAATAATTGGGCAACAGTTGGGTGATACAAACTCAAAGACTTCTAAGTAGGTCGATTATGGGTTGTGCAATGGGAAACCTAAGACCACATTTGAATGATTCCTCAAATACTATTATACAGCCTTCTAGAGGTCTATGCATTCTATTGTTAGGCTTTGACACAATTAACTTAAACTCGAGGGAACATAATATGTGTGCCTAATTATATCTAAATTATTACTAGTGATCTTAGACACTATATCACTATAGTGGTTAGTCATAAATAACCTACCCCGAGATACCAGAGGTCGACTAGCCTTCGTAGATAGGCCAGCATCCCTTTTGACCACAACCTTTGTATCATTTCCACCTTCCTCATTTGAACTCCTAGAAGTACTCAACCTCTCACTAAAAGACTCGCTAGTCCCACTAGACGAATAACTACCCCTCTCAATGGAGTGGCCTCATAATCATTCGACCTCCCACCACTCTCTTCAAAGACTCTAAGCATTATTAAGGTCTTAGAGCTCATAACAAAGAATGGCAAAGAATAAAATTATGTAAGAACAAAGGAAAACTTATAAAATAAAGAAAAATAGAAAGTTTGTGATTCTTGCTTGAAGCTGAGCACGCGCAATCATTCAAAGTAAAATTTGTAGAGCTCGACCTCTCACTGTCTTAGTAAATGTGGTGAATGAAAAAACCAGCATACTATTTATAACATTCAACCAAAGGGTAATTCATTCAGTTAAAGTAACCAATTATCAAGCACTCATTGCATAATCATCGGTTATTATATTTAATTGCCTAATGGAATTACCATATTTATTGCTATTAAAACCCTTTTCGAAACTCAGAATATGAGATTGATATTAAAAAAAATTGAATTTGAAAGATCAACTACTCCTCACTCTCTCATCGTGAGCTCGGTTAGGACTTAGGAATATGGGGGGCTCATGACATGGAGAAGTTAGACGAGCCTAATAAGCCCAATAAAACCAACTTAAGCCTAAGAATACATTAGGCTAGTCGACCAGTATAAGCTGATGATATTCATTTAGTCAACCAGAGTACGATGGAAAGGCATCTTGACTCGAAGACGTCAATCAATCGATCAGAGTATGGTGGAGAGGCTCGCAACCCATAAAGACATCTCGACCCAAAGAAATCAACATGCAAGGCAAGAAGATGCTTCTTGCTATCGATTGTTGTCACATTAAATGCAACACAACCTCTACTTTGCTGCATTAAACATACTAACGGGTAGCATGCCTCCACATTAAAGAAGCATATCTACCACTACTATACCTCTGCATTACATGGTAAAGATCTCCTCCATATCCCAGAAGAGAGGAGGCATGCCACTTGGAAGACGGTTTTCAGATAGTGAAAGACCTAAATGCCCTTATACAAAGACAAAGGCCCTTATTGCGCAAGTATGGGCATTGTTGACATTTTAACCTCCCAAGGGAGACTACAAATACCACATTGCAGCCACTCCACTAGGTATGCTCACTATAACTTCGGCCCTCACTCTGTCACTCTAAATTTTGATTGATTATACTAACTTGAGCATCAGAGTGCTTTGGTTGAGGGCCTTTTCAGCTAACTTCACGTGTGTTGATTAATTGTAGGACTCAACCAGCTCTTACCCTCACCTCACTCTCTTGGTCGATTACACTAGGCCAGGGCCCAGTTCTCCGACACTCGGATCCAACCATCATCATCAATATGACTATTTAGTTCAATATCCAATACACTTAATTCAAATTTTCAAGCATTTATAATTACAACTAATGTATTAAATAATTTAGTTGATTAAATTTTCTAAAAATTAAATAAAACTCCGATTATATTTAAACCAAAATGAAATCCATTGGGAATTCACTAAAATCTATTTTCAATATACATTTATTATTTTTAAATGGCACAAAACCATTTATTTAAATAGAATGAAAAAGAAAATGAACCTACTTATTCAATTTACAATCAAATTATTATTAAGACTAGTAAAAGGAGAAAAAGTTATGTAGGCAAATCAATTAGAATAAATACAGTCTACCATTCTCACTTCCAAAGAATAAAAAAAGCTATACAACCAAAACAAAGATTAGACTCAGAGGAGGGAGACCTGAGAGAGAGAGAGAGAGAGAGAGAGAGAGAGAGAGAGAGAGAGACCTTCTTGTTGGTCATCATTTTGTAGATTACCACACGTGGAGAGTTGCTCTAAATAAATAAGTTTTCTATTTACTCATTTCTTTCAAAAAAATTTTAATTGATTATCCAAACAATTATATGTTTTATATTTACAAAATTTTTAAAACATTATATTTTTTAATTAACAAAACAAAAATTAAAGTGTATAATATAGGAAATAAAATTGTTTAATACTATTCACACAAAATTTGAGTCTATAAAAAGAATTACATGACAAGACAAATATGAACAAATTCAATATTTAATGAAAATGAAAGTGGTTATAATCTTTGAGAAATACCTTCGCAATTAAAGACTAATTCCTCTTATTCTTCTCCTTGCAATACGATTTAAGTGCTCGATGCTTATTCTTGAATGCGTAATTTCTTCCTAGACTTATGGATGAAATCACGAATCACCTCGAAATCAAGTATTTGTTTCAATATCAAGGTCTTCAAAATTGATGCTTTTGAAGAAAATATAGAACCCTTGTGGTCGTAGCACTTCTTTGAAGCAAAAGGTTGGACTTGAGGGCTTTAATGCTTAAATTTTTAATGCATTTGTTGATGTCCTTGGTATGCTTCTAGCACATCTTTTTATAGGTACAATTTAAGGTTTGATAACTTGAAACTTGAGTCTTTCCCTTGGACTTAAATACCACTCGAGATGGACTTAATTTACTAATGTGCCATATTAAAATATTTTTTGGCCCAATTGACTAATCCAAAATAAATAAAACTTCTATAATTCATTTTGGATTAACCCATTATATAAAGCCCAAATTTATTATGGACTTTAATAAACCCAAATCCATCGCCAATTTATTTGGGCTATTAAATGGTGATGTATCCCAATAAAATTTCAATTTCAACAGATGCCTCCACTTTAAGACTTGATGAACAGCATGTCAACTACAAATAAGAGGCAAAATTTGAAGTCATACTTCATCATATAAATTATATGGACCACAATTTGAGTTGCTCATAAATTTAATAATATTTTCAATAGAATGAGAATTTAAAGATGAGACTTGATTCAAACAAGCCCATAGCAAAATTTATATGGACACTATGCTTATCGCTAGAGGCTAGACCTTCAGAAGGTTGTTATTCATGTTGTTATTCATGCCCTATTTCCGCTGAACAGCAACTTCTTTCTCTTATTTTTTTTTAATATATAATGAGAGCATGGGCCCACGTCAATTAATGGAATTTATTGCTAGAAAAGGAAAGCTTTCTTTCATCCTTTATTCCTTTAATAACAAACTTGAGTAATATCGATCATTTTGCACAATAGCTCACTAAACTTCTATTTTTTATGCTTATTTTGTTTATTCATTTATCTTTTTTTTTTTCAAAGTACATGAATAGTTTATATGCACCTATACTATAAAATTGCCCTTTATTTCATAGAATCCTGCTTACCATTTATTTTCCACTGCACAATACACCAGCAAATTAACAAACTTCCATCGGTAGCAGATAAAAATTGCAGCAGACTTAAGGAAAATTTCCTTAGCTAATTATTGCTTTCCTTGAATTAGAGAGAACAAATTGCCTATCATTTTCTCAATAAATTCTATTTTTTTTTCAAGTGAATCACTTTTCTCCTTTTTTTTTTTAATTCAATCACTAATTGTAGAAGTTTCCATGCGCAAGCTCAAACTCATGGGCAATTTTTTTTGTGTCTGGGAAGCAAATCTGGGATGATCAGGAAATATCAAATATTATTCTTGCATTATTATTTTTTTTCAAGAACTTGGTATGTATGAAGATCTTCCCTCAATTATGCACATGCATCCTTTATAAAAAGTGCCCCATGCCCAATTTTGCTTACACAACCAGAAGAAATAGAACAATGGGTTTCTTTTATTTCAAATCACTTTGGATTTTGTCAAATAGGTTGATGACCTTGGCTTTTACTACTTAGTTGGCTTATTGTTTGTCACAATCCCATGAAGCTCTTTTGCACACGTTCGTGCACTATCTGCTTGTGACGTTTTTCCAAAGAAAAAAAAAGACATCTTTGTTAGTTCCTTTCTTCTGTCACTTTTTTGCTAAGTCTCTTTGAAGAGGGTATTTTGATCGTTGTGCAGAACTTTTTCATGTTGTGCTTTCTAAGGCCCTTTTGTTGGGCTTTTGTTTACCTAATTGTTGAGTACTTGCTAGCTTTGGTTTGCATTTAGTGAGCCGATCCTGCGACCCAATTTTTGAAGATTAGATCCCCTTATCATAACGACGAAGCGCGATATACGCCGCGCATTTAACAAAATGAATTAATAAAGCTATGAAGATAGATGTTAAGGACTGTAGTGAGCCAACTCTGTGTATAGTGATTCGAGGTGAAATAGAATCTAAAAGCATTACTTTGTGTGTGTATGAAGTGGTCTTAGATGCTCAATCCTCTACGAGTCAATCAAACGACTCCATACATGTTGTTGAATGGTCTGACAAGACAACCAAAGAGATGATTGATTAGCATTTTGGTAGTTCTACTCGTTCGAAGGTTTTGCTGTTGAAATCATCACTTCATGACACTGGAGCAACACATCCAAGGTTCTCACTTTCAAACCACCATCTTAGTATTAATAGAGGCTCATGGAGAATTCCAACATCTAAGTTTGATGAGGTATCCTTTCACATTGGCTATTAAAAGTGGGCAAAGGATGTGTTGGGCCATCATGCAAATACTCTTCGTCAATCCAAGATCTATGCAGTTGTTCATGCCTCTATTTTCATGAAAGTTTGCAATAAGAATGTCTTCCAAGCATTCTTTGAGCTATAGTATCGTTTTACAAACACGTTGCATACTGTAATGGGAAAATTGTCAATCTCTTTATGGGATATTTGTAAACTTTGTGGATTGCCGATATGTGGAGATTTCTATGATGAAGTTATCCCATCTATCAATGAGCTGTCTGATGCCGATACCTGCCAACTTTCTTTGCTACGAAGGTGTAAATATTTATTCGCAGCATACCATATATTTTTGAAGGACTCCAATGGTGTATCTATTTTTGAGTAGAATGAGTTTTGATTTAGAGGCTCGATTAGATATGCACAACTATCTTCAAGGTTATCCCCAATGAGAATTGTTAAGCTAAAGCTATTTCACAATCTTTGTTAGAACATCAACATGTCTCTTTTTTGTACACTAAGGAGTATGATGAGCCTTTTTTAATACTAGAGATTGAAAAGGACATTAGAGATTAAATCATTTGGCTGCTTTCCTTTCATATTAGTTATACAACTTTGCTTTACCATACTGCAAAGTTGATAAGGTACGTGCTTCTATTTTCAAAATTTCAAGTAAAATGGCTTGTGGCGATTATTTTTCTTTATTAGATCCTATATTGTCAAGTATTTAATGTGGTTTGAGAGAGATATCTGCCTTAAAGAGCTTGAGCGAGTCCACCACCATCTTTCCTATTCATCATGTGTACAATTGGTTGGACACTATCTTCAAACACATTTTCCATATAAACTTGAACCAATTGGAGCTTAGATGGTGAAATATGTAGAAGAGAATATGGACAAGCACTTTAAACTTGTTGTGGCATGTAAATTATTCCGCAGAATTAATCTATCAAAGCTTTAAAACTTGTACACATAAGGGTAAACCTCAATGAAAGATGATGCAGGCTTATCTAATATCTACAAAGATCTTTTTGTGGTTTTGCAGTCTAGCTACTTGACATTCTAGGGCAAAGTAGTATATGTTATTGAAACTTATAGTCCTCATCAATTCAGTCGGCAATATGGTTTTTGTCAAGATATTCTTGACCATCTAAAGAAGGAGATTCTTAATTGTGAGTTGGTTTCCAAGATAATCATACCAAGTAGTGCTTTCTCATCATCCTTTGTCATGAAGGAATATGTAGATTGGTGTACTGAACATTGGAAGGCTTATTTAGGGAAAAACATAAAAATCATTTTCAAACTTAATCAACCAGTAGATTTAAATCCTAAGAGATCTCAAAGGACTTCAAGATAGGGTTCCAAGGATAGCAAAGTTACCTCATCTCCTCGAGATTCGATTGTTGACATGAAATTAGCAAAAGTGCCTTTTAAAAAACAATGAACTCTTCTTATAGACTTGAGTCCCAAGCTTGTACCTACATTTAGTCTAATTGAAGAAAATGAAGTGATTTCTGCCTTATCACTCTTGAATGATGAATCCAACAACCAATATAAGTTTAAAAAGAGATCGATGGTTGTTGACTTAGACAATATTAGTTGAATTCAACATTTTTTGCAGATGGCCCAAGTTCTTCATTGCCTTTAGAAGAATTAGCATAATATGTACATATGCTCATTATTGTTATTATTTTTATTCATTCACATTACTATTCTTTTTCGCCCATCTTATATCTTCATGATTTTTTCTCTCAATTTGCAAACCTTAAAGAAAGAAATCCCATCACTTCTGAAGGCAGTATGGGCTTAATAAGTGGAGTCAACCCTTTTAGCTTATGTGGAAAAGACATAACTTCCCACCCTTTTGGTGAGAATGCATTAATCATTTATGTTTATTAAATTGAAACCTCTTGTAAGAATCTAAAAGATATTATTTATTTTTATTGTAGAGAAGCTGCCTATTGAGGAGAATGTGCCTAAGAAGACTAAGAAGACATTTGAAGCTCTGTTATGGCCATTTCTACGTGTTGAATTTTTTGAATTTTTCCCTCAAGTTACAAAGACTGAAATTGA
>JACGDI010001560.1:512388-527031 GCA_014898725.1 Jacaranda copaia | reverse complement strand
CCTTTACTTCCCTCATTTTTTATTATGTTCTATTTTCTACATTTTTCTCATTAACACCAACTAAGCAAAGATCAAACGCATGCTTTCAATGAACAAATGATTAAATAAACTAGCTTAAACTTACAAACAAATTGGCTATCATTAAGATAAACCAAACTTATTTAAAGACGTGGCTAAACTTAGAAAATAAATTTCAAACTACCTACATACCCCATCAAGGGGATCAAATCATCAAGTAGTTCAAATAATTTATTTTAGGGGGGCCCATACAAAGTTTATACTCATGCATGCTAGGAACATCCATAGCCTAGCCACCCTGGATGAGGTGAAGTATCTCTATATTTTAGCCACACAAAATATTTTTAGTGGAGTAGGTTAACAGTTTATCCATATACACTACCATTAGTGGGCATCATACACAATTTATACTCATACAAGTCAGGAGCAACATGTACTTTAGGCTCATGCATCAAGGAGCATACTTTTTCATTGATAATAGCGCTTCAAAATTTTACCATTTATAGAGCCAATACACAATCCATCTTTATCCACCAACTTATAGGCACCATTTGTGTAAGCTTCTTTCATCATATAAAGGCCATTCCACTTTGATATAAACTTGCTTCCTATTCATTGGGTAATGGTAATCGAATTTTTCTTGCCAAGACCAGATCCCCAACTTGAAATGATTGAGGGTGGACTTTCTTGTTGAATGCTTTCGTCATGTAAGCTTGGTAGAACTTAAGTTGCTATTGAGCATCAAAAATTTTCTCATCTAATGCTTTTAGTTTTTCAAGTTTGAGGTGAGCATTATCTTTGATAGTAAGCCCTTCTTGAATCACAATACAGAGCGAAGGTATCTGATTTTCAAGGGAGAAAATAGCTTCAACTCCATACACCAAAGAATATGGAAGAGCTTGAGTAGCAGTTCGGTGTATCATTCTACATGCCCATAGTTTTTCTCCAACTTTCTTGTGCTAGTCTCTTTTTAACTTTGACACCACTTTTTTCAGGAGGTTGCACAAGGTTTTATTAAATGCTTAATCCAAACCATTTGTTGTTGCATTGTACATCAAAGAGTTATGTTGCATGAAACTAAACTGTGCACATAACTCATCTATCAACTTATTATATAATGGCTTCCTATTATCAATGATAATGCAGCAAGGTACCCCATATCAAAAAATAAGGTTCGGATGAATGAACTACTTTTTTTTTATCTCTCTAAAAGGAATCGCCTCTAGCCATTTAGAGAAGTAATTAGTAGTTGCCAATATATAAGCATGATTAGCAAATGACTTTGGAGTAATAGGTCCTACAACATTGAGACCCCAAGCATCAAATGGCCATAAAGTAATAGTAGGATATAAGGGCTCTGGAGGTTGGAGTATGAAAGTTTGCATGTAGTTGGCAAGCTTCACACCTCTTTGCATATTCCAAACAATTTTTGACCATTATTGGCCAATAGTTGATTTGAAAATGGAGCTTAAGACTGGACTAGTGAGCACCACATACCCCAGAATGCACTTCAGTCATAGTTTCTATTGCTTTTTCACACTCAACCAATGTTGGTAACTGCCTTCAAAAGACCAACAATACAAAGTATCTTTATATAAGATAAAACGAGATGGTCTCTTTTGTACTTCTGTCTTATGGCGAGGATTATTCGACAACTTTTCATGGTTTAAGTAATCAACTTATGGCTCCTCCAATCTTGGTCGTCACTTATTGATATCAATATGGCATTCGAATCTTTATGATTGGGTTCAACAAAGGGCGGAGCAATCCACCAATTGCATACATGAACATTGTTGTTTCTCCTTCAGACAGAACGAAAGTAGTTGCTAGGTTAGCCAATGCATCAGCCATCCTATTTTCCTTTCTTGGGATGTAGTTTAAGTTGACACTTTGAAATTTCTTCACTAAGTCCAAGGCTCGCTAAAAGAAAGGCATGAGATCTTCTTTCTTGACTTTGTATTCCTTCAAAAGTTGATTGATGATCAATTTTGTGTCACCATAGATCTTAATTTTCATAATCTCCATTCTTAAGGTTATTTGAAGTCAAATAATCAAAGCTTGGTACATAACAATGTTGCTAGAGCAAAACTCACTAATACAATAGAATATGTTAATACTTGAGATAATCCCTATATCCTATCTATCAATTCTAGCTTCTCCATTGAAGAACATCATCCATGTTAGGAAAACTTCAACATAGAGAAACGTCTTTATCAGAGATATCATCAAATAACTTCCACTCTGCATGATAGAATGGTCAGTCAAGAAATTAATAAGAGCTTGCTCTTTAATAGCTTTTTGCAACAGATAGGTGATCTCATATTGGTTGAATATGATAGACCACTTCGTTACTCTCCCAAAAAACACATGTCTTGACATAACAAACTTGATTGGATCAACATGAGAGATGAGTCATATGGAGTATGCTTCAAATTAGTACTTTAACTTCTTAATGGCATAGAATAATGCCAAGAAAATCTTCTCAATAAGGGAGAATTTTAGTTCATTTCCAATTAGAGATCTACTCAGGTAATATAGTACATTTTCTTTACCCCTTTCATTTTTTTGAGCCATAAGAAAACCAATTGACCTGTCTTATGTTGCAATATATAATGTAAGTGGCCTTCCATGTATAGGAGCTCCCAACACTGGTGGATTTAAGAGGTGCTTTTTTATACTTTCAAAAGCTTATTAGCATCCTTCATCCTATCTAAAAAAAGCATTTTTCTTCATAAGGTGATTAAGTGGTTGGCATCTTCCAGCAAGGTTTGTTATGAACTTTCTTATGAATGCAAGATTAACTTGCAAGCTTTGCAATTTGTTTAAGTTCTTAGCTGTAGACATATTTTGAATAGCATCTATCTTTGTGGGATTGACTTCAATACCACAATGACATACTATAAAGCCAACAAACTTGCCAAATGCAACACTAAATATACATTTAAGGGGATTTATCTTCAAGTTATATTTTCTCAACTGATCGAATACCACTCGAAGATCTATTAAGTGATCACTTTTTCTATTACTTTTGACAACCAAATGATCAACATAGCATTTAACCCTTTTGTGCAGCATATCATTGAAGGCGTTCTACATTGCATGTTGGTAAGTGGCACCTGTATTCTTTAACCCAAAAGGAATCACTTTAGAACAATATATTTCTTTCAGAGTGTGGAAAGCTATACACTCCTCATCTTGTGGTGACACCCTGATGCGGTTATAGCTAAAAGACCCATCCATGAAGGATAAAGCTTCATGACCAGTAGTTGCATTGGCCATGAGTTCGATGATAAGCAATGGGCAATTATCTTTTGGGCATGCCTTATTTAAGTCTCAAAAGTCGACAAAAATACATATTTGGCCATTTTTCTTCTTAACATGTGCAATGCTAGATATCCACATTTGGTTCTTGACTTCTCTGATAAATCTAGCATCAATGAGCTTGTTTACTTTAGCTTCAATTTGAGGGACAAGCTTCAGGTGGAGAATTTGCTATGATTGCTTTACTGGGCGCACTCCATGCCTTTATGCTAAGGTGATGAATCATAACTTTTGGATCCAATCCTACTATCTCTTTATATGTCCAGGTGAAAACATCTCTATTCTCGCTCAGGGTTTTAAAGTACTGTTCTTTCTCTTCAGGACTCAACAGAGAACTCATCAATATCAGATGTGGGTTTTCTATTATACGAAGATTCAATTCTTCAAGTTTATCTACAATTGCCTGTCCACCATTTTCAAATTGTGGAGGGACCTTTTGAATATCATCTTCAGAGATGTTTGAGTTAGACTCTTCATTAACAGCAACATGATTACACAACTGCAGCTCATTGTCTTCATCGTCATCAAACTGTATAGTGTCTACAACCTCTATCTTTTCAAATGCAACCCTTCATTACACAATTCCATTTACTTTCAGAATAGGGATAAACATCGTTCTCCACCCAAGATAGCTTGTGGCATGCACAAAGCCATCCACCATCAATATATTAAACTCCCTAAAATATTGATGGCTTGGCACTTTTAAAACATTTATATAATTGGAGCTTAGGATAATCTCCATTTCATCCTCTTGTCCATCATCTTCATTAGATGGATGTCTCATGGTACATCACATCTCCTCCACTGGTCTATCCATATTGATGATTAAGATCAAAGATTTAGCTTCACTCAATTGAGGTAAGCAAATAGTTTGACCTTCAGTTCTCAACTCTATCATATCAGTCTCATCACAATTATTTCTTTTCGTCAATTTTTTCTATAGCATTATTTCCAAGTTAATTGAAGACTGAACTATGTGGTCGATGACTTGTAGTAGACCCCTTATGAAATGGTGGATTCTAACCAAGTTTTTCAAAGATAGAAAGACGGGTGGTATGAGTGCTCAACCAATCAAATACAGAGATGTGACAATCACTTGACTTTTGACTTCCATTATTTCTATCTTTCTCATAACTTTGTAGTCATCAAACCTTACCCCCTCAATATTCTCTATTTTTGTGCAGTAATGAAATATATGTTTCAGGTAACTTCTGCTCTTCTTTTTGACGTGATTGAAGGGTATACCAAAATACTAGCAAGTTAAGCATCCCTTCGAATTCAACGACTTTACTTGCCAAGTTCTAATAGCAATCGACCTTTTGGACTTTTAATCATTAGACTCTAGAGTCATAGGTTCAACATGCTTTCCCTCGATAGGATGATTGCCTAGATTTTTTAATGGCAATGTTTCCTGCATTGAACTGCGATTTAGATATAATTTGGCATCTACAAAGTATGATTCTGCCTCAGTAAATAGCTTTGTATCAGCATGGAGTTTTATTATCTCTCCATTCCTTGAGTACTTGAAGTATTGGTGTGACACAACTCTATTTTCGTGAAGCTATGGTCCTCCCAGTAGCAAGTGTAAGAAGTCCTTGCATCAATGACATGAAACAGAGTATCTGCTTTCAATTCTCCAATAGTAAGGTCTATACGAATTATTCTAATAGCTCGTTAGCCTCCCTAGTTGAAACTTTTAATTGTTAAACGGTTGAAAGATAAATCCTCAACTATGATCTCCAATTGTTTCATAGTAGACTTTAGTATGATGTCAACTGTAGATCCCCCATCAATAAACATGCGGTTGATTTTTTGATCTTACATATATCCATAAACAAAAGTAGCGACTATGGGGCTTTGATCCTAGCAACAAATCTTCATCTATAAATGCAATAACCACATAACAAGAAGTAGAATTCTAGTTTTCCACTTTGCTAGATGCAATAAATGTTGTTTTAACCTTCTACTCAAAAAATTTTATAGGAAAAAAGTTTCCTAGAGTAGTAGGATCCTAATAACGTTTTCTCAATTTTCTCATCTTAACATGAAAAGATTTCATATCTCTCATTAACTTTAGTTGAGGGCACTTGATGAGATGTTGTCTCTTTAAAAGTGATGGATGAAGCTGGTGAACAGGTTGCCTTTGCCTCTGCAGGCGTGTTACAAGAATTCACTCACCATGATCTTCAATTTCAAAAATAGAACTTGTATTTGACTTTTCTTCTTCATCAGTGGACAAATTTTTGAACAAGATTGGGTCTACACTTCAAAATTGAAGCAAATTCGATGCCCTCATGAGTGAGGAAAGAGTATTCTTATAGTTGCAAGTGGCATTTGTAATAGTTGCGATACTAGCAACATCATTTGCTGAATCTTCAGTATCAAGAATGATTTTTCCAACTTTTTCCAACATTGAATTTTTTCTTTAACCACAAAATATTTTTCTATAAGATGGCTGACAACTCAATGATATTTACAGTATTTTAGGTCATTCACCTTCCCAAATTCATTAGGATGTTTTAGCTCGGGGAACTCGATGATCTTTTTTGCTAATAACTCATAAAAGATTTGCGAGACATCAGAGTCAAGGAATGGGTACTCCTTTTCCTGTAACTCTTTCAACGTAGGTCAATGCCTTCTAGTTGGTACAAGTTGATCAAGCTTTTCTCCTTTGTTATTGCTTGCAGAAATTATGACAAGAGCTGCTTTAATTGTCATGGACTTTTTCACAATATTTGTTGTGAACTTCTCATTACTTTTTGAGTATTTTTTGTCTTTCTTTTGATCATCAACTAGAAAAAATAGGTTTATGATTTGCAATGTTCAACTCCATTTTGTGAGCATAAATGGCCAATTCTTAAAAACTTCATGGCTGGATTCCTTGGAGGATATAAAGAAGCCCCCAGTCCATCCCCTAGATGCACATCTCTATTGCTAAAACTTCTGATAGTCTATCCTTGCAATTCAAACTTAGTGCATGCCAATAGTTAATATAGTTAATGACCAACTCGTCTTTCCACTACTTTACATTGGTAAGTTCAATCAATCTCACAGTGCGATGGGTGCTACAAAAGCAGTTCAAAAATTCCCTCTCAATTTCTACCCAATTGTTAATAGACTTAGGCTCCAAATCAATGTACCAATCAAATGCATTCCCTTGAGTGATCTTATAAATTGCTTTAAGAGGAGGTCACCATCAATTCCTACATTATTACATGTTTCCACAAAATGGGCAATGTGTTGCTTTGGGTTTCCTTTTACATCAAATTGTTGGGGCTTTGGTAGCTAGTAACCTATTGACATCCTTAATGAATCAATCCACTTAGTGTATGATTTTGAGTAACGAGTGAATTTTGCGAAGGTTTATAGTACTGAGCTTTGATGGTGCTAATTATCATCTCTTGCAATTATTGCACAGACAACACAGTAACAGATGTTGTAGAGTGATTAGATTTTTGTATTGAGTCATGCTTGGGTGGCATTTCATCCATTTGCTTCTCATTTTCAATATTATTCAAGGCGGAGGAACATTTTTGGCTACACTTTCCAACATTTGAATTCTTTAGCTTATACATTAACTGAGCAATTTGGAGGTCTTTGTCTTCCACAATCTTTTGAAGATTAGTTATGGCTTAAGCTATTTGAGCAAGTTGTTCATCCATTGTAGTTGTTTCAGTCACCATCGCAGGCAGCATGGCAAAAAGAGATGATTTGGACTTAATCTTTGTAGGACTTGATAAGTTTGAGCCATTTGATGGAGTAGTATCGACAATCTTGCCCCTAATGGAGAAATGACTAGCTAAAGCAATAATATCCATAACGTCTATTTGATTTATATTAATAACTTGATTATTCCTGGGTGCCATAGAGCATTTGGAAATTTTAACTGAACTTTTGATGCAGGAAGAAGAGATGAGAGTCTGCAAAAAGAATTACAAGATAAGAAAAATACAAATAAATTCAATATTTAATGAAAATGAAAGTAATTACAACCTCTGAGAATATCTCCCCTATTGAAGACGAATACCTCTAATTATTTTCATTGCAATACAAGTTAGAGGCTTGATGCTTGTTTTTGAATCAGATGCATAATTTCCTCATAGACTAATGGATGATATCACAAATCACCTTGAAATCAAGTATTTATTTTGATATCAAGGTTTTCAGAATTTGGATACTTTTGAAGAAAATGTAGAACACTAGTAGTTGTAGCACTTTTTCTTGGCAAGATATTAGACTTTAGAGCTTTAATGCTTGAATTTCTGATGTATTTTTTGATGTCCTTGGTATGCCTCCCAACGCCTCTTTTATAGGCACAATTTAGGATTTAATGACTTGAGACTTAAGTTTTCTCCTCTGGCTTGAATAACACTTGAGATAGTTTTAATTTACTAATAGGCCATATTAAAATATATTTTGGCCCAATTAGCTAATTTAAAATAAACAAGATATTTATTTTGAATTGACCTATTATATAAAACCCAAATTTATTATGGATTTTAATTTGGAACCCAAATCAATAGCCAATTTATTTGGGCTATTAAATGGTGATTTATCTCAATAAAATTTCATTGTCCTCAAATACAATAAAAGTATTATAAATCCTTTTCAATGCTGAAGTAATTTTTGCCAAAAATAATGATAGATATTGAGAAAATCACTAATGATTTATATTCAAAAATAATTTTTATGGTTAAGTTTTTTATTTACAAGTTTGTATACTTTAATTTGATTGCTATTTGAAAACCTAATTAATATATAATTTTTAAAATGCTTCTAGATGCTTACTCCCATTCTTTTTCTCAAATTTCTTGTGACTGCATGATGAAGATATAGGAAAAGCCTTTTTAATTTCTATTTCCATTGTTTGTAACAGAATCAATAAAAAATACAAAAAGATAAATTAATGACAAAGTAGATATTGGTAATGCAAAAGTTGTCACTGACTATGTATAATAGATGACAAAAGATTTAATTTTGTCACCTTAATAATTTCTACAAATTAAATAGTGATAACAGTAGTATTCAGATTGTCATTATAAAAAATTAGTGACACTTATTATGACAACTTGGTGACAATGAATATTTTATAATTGTAGTGACAATTTGTATTGTCATTAGATTATCACTATAGAGGTGTCATTAATTGTTAATGGTGATAACTTAAAATATTAATTTTTATTACTATTGAGGCACATTGTGACAAGATAAAAATTATTATCGCTATTGAGGCACATTATGACAAAAAAATTATTATCACTTAAATATTATTGTTAGTGATAAGATAAAAGCTATTGTCACTTAATATATTTTATTAGTAACAACTTTTACTTTGTTACTTGTTATTTTGTTACTAATATTATATTTGTTTGTAGTGAATTAAGATATGTTGGTATGTGTTTTATAAATAATATCTAAATATAATAATACGAAAAAAAAAAAAGGTTGTGTAGGACTCAATAAATTTTAATAAAAGATGTAATTATACTATTATCTTCAAGTTGTACTCATATATGTTCTTTGTAATTTTATCAATTTATATTTTAAATATGTTATTTTCTTTAAAACTAACTTAAACCATTTTTCGCAATGAATAGGTTTAATAAATTCCATTATTCCATATCTTGATGCTTTGATAGAATCAGGCATGCGCACTTTTTGCTTTTTTTTCTTTCTTTTTTTTCTCATTTGATTAAATGTCAAATGACAAATTGACTTTTTTTAATATATATGCATTCAGTATCCTTTCGTGTATTTATATAATTCTTGACTTATAAATAAAATTTTACTATTTAATGAGATGTTCAGTTGCTTTATTCAAAAATTGATATATATATATATATATATATTTGAAATACTTTTGCATATGTACTTTTAAATTTTCTTGCTCAATTTTTGAGTATTTGCGTGGCCGAGATTTAAGAAAAATTGACAATTTTTTAAACTTATTCCAACAAAAATAATAGGAATATTAAAATATATTCATATGATTTGTAGGTAACTATTTTCTCTTTCTTTTAAGGGACATTTATTTAAAAGTACCAAAAATACTTTCCAAATTTGTGATCAGTTCCCACTTGATTTTGGTTAGAATAAACTTCCTAGTTTATTAAAATTTTAGAGATCACTTTCTACTCACTTGATTTGACAAAAATACCTTTAAGTATAATATTTTTTACTCATTTTTTTTACTTCTTCATCATAAACACAAGCAACAGTAAACCCTAAAATATATACTTTCATTACCAGAAATAAAAAGAAAAGAAAAAACACGACAAGCTCCACTGTGGGAACAAGAATGATTGTGGGAGCCAACAGTCACCAACCCGACATATGCATTATCTTCTTCTCTTTTCCATTTTCATCATTTTTGGATTTCCTCTTCTTCTCAGTTGTTTTTAAGTTTCTTGTATTTTTCCAACAATGTCAACCAGTAATGAAGGTGGAGTGTTCAATCAAGTGTTGGAGAGTTATCACTACAAAAACCAGCTCCATATAATATCAATTAAGGATGGTATGACTTTAATGAATATGTATATTAATATAGCAAGAAAATAAAATAAAATCAATATCGAGCTCTTCAATTTGCAATACATAGCTTCACATCAAAGATTATACATAACTTTGACTAGATGACAATGTCCTGAATATGGTCTTATTGCATTTGATATTGAAGATGAACAATGTTAACATCTTGGTAAACTGAAAGGATGAATCAAGCAATAGTATAAAGAAGAGCAGTGATATTTTAAGGTAATACTTCTCCAGAATCTAAACTGAATTGCAATTTGTAAAGTTTTGTACTTCAAGTGTTTTGAAATTGTAATATGTTGATTTGAAAATCTTTCTCTACTTGGATTATTTTACATTATACTTTATTGCAAATAAAATTGTACTTCATTTGACAAAAATTGTACTTTTTATGTAAGTTTTATACTTCAAGTATTTTACAAATGGATTATCCAAAATTATACAGTAACTTTTAGTGGTTTATAGTTGAAGTGTTTCCAAACTGTATGTCTTCTATTTAAAATTATTTATTGATTTTTAGAAATTATACTTCATTTTACAAAATCTGTATTTTATTTATTGAAGTTCAACACTTTTAAGTGTTCTATTTATTGATTATCCAAAATTACACTGTAATTACTAGGGTATTATACTTCAATTGTTCCGAAAGTGTACTTTATTTTTTACAAATTTACAGTCCAATTATCTAAAATTGTACTTTATTTCACATAAAAGTGTACTATATTATTTAAATTTTATTCTTCAAGTGTTCTACTAATTTATTATCCAAAATTATATAGCTACTACTAATGATTTATATTTGAAGTGTTCTCAAATTGTACTTATTTTTATCTAAAATTGTATTTCAACTTTTTGAAATTATACTTCATTTTACAAAATCTGTACTCTATTTATTGATTATCCAACATTATACTGCAGTTGTTGGATTTTATACTTTAAGTATTCTGAAATTGTACTTCTATTTTTTAAAATTATGCTTCATTTTATCTAAACCTGTATTCTATTAATTAAAGTTCTATATTTCAAGTGTTTTGAAATTATACTTTATGTTATTTAAATTTGTAATTCAATTAGCTGAATCTATTATTTAAGTTTTATACTTCATGTGTTTTATTAATGGATTATTAAAAATTGTACTGCAATTGCTAAGGTTTTATACTTCATATCTTTTAAAATTATACTTCACTTTATCTAAAATTGTACTTCTTTTTTTGAAATTATACTTCATTTTTTCTAAACATGTACTCTATTTGTTGAAATTCTATACTTCAAGTGTTCTACAATTGTACTTCATTTTATCTAAATTTTTATTTCAGTTATTTGAATCTATTATTTAAATTTTATACTTCAGGTGTTCTACTAATGGATTATAAAAAATTTTCCTACAATTGCTAAGTTTTTATACTTCAAGTGCTTCGAAATTATACTTATTTTTTTATGTAAAATTATATCTCTATTTTTTGAAATTATACCTCATTTACTTAAACTTGTACTCTATTTATTGAAATTCTATACTTCAAGTGTTCCATTAATTGATTATGTAAAACTCTACTGTAGTTACTAGGGATTTGTACTTCAATTATTCCAAAATTGTTCTTCATTTTATACAAATTTGTACTCCAATTATTTGAAATTGTACTTTATTTCACATAAAATTGTACTTATTATTTAAGTTTTATACTTCAAGTGTTCTACTAATTAATTATTCAAAAATATACTGCTATTGCTGGTGGTTGATACTTGAAGTGTTCCCAAATTGTATTTCTTTTATCTAAAATTGTATTTTAATTTTATGAAATTATACTTAATTTTACAAAATATGTACGCTATTTATAGAAGTTTTATACTTTAAGTGTTCTATTTATTTATTATTCAAAATTATACCTAAATCTGTATTCTATTCATTGAAGTTCTGTACTTAAAGTGTTACGGAATTATACTTTATTTTATCTAAACTTGTACTAAAGTTATCTGAATCTATTATTTAAGTTTCATGGATTATAAAAAATTATACTGCATTCGCTTAGGTTTCATACTTTAAGTGTTCTAAAATTGTACTTCACTTTATCTAAAATTGTACTTTTTAGTTGAAATTATACTTTATTTTATGCTTCATTTTATCTAAACTTATACTCTATTCAATAAAGTTCTATACTTTTAGTGTTTTAAAATCGTACTTCATTTTATCTAAACTTGTATTTCAGTTATCTAAATCTATTGCTTAACTTTTAAGTGTTTTGCTAATGGATTATCCAAAAATTGTACTTTAGTTGTCAACCTCAAAGGATGTAGTCGATGAGAAAATTGGTTCGACCAATGCATCACACAATGAATTGGCATTAACTAGCAACTCAATTGATACATAGAAGAAAGGGTCAAAAATTCAAGGATGCTCAAGAGTTCAGAATTATGCGGCGTTTACTTTGTGGTCATTTAAATACAAGAAAATGACAATGAAAAAATCATAGTTGTTTGTAACGATGAAAATTGCAAATGAAGAATCTATGCATCAAGGGATGAAACTGATAAATTATTTGGCATTCGAAAATGTAATTTAGAGCACACATGTGGTGAGGCCAATCTTCGGACAAGGGGACATCCTAAAGCCAATTTTGCTTGGGTTGCTAACATAGTGAAGGATAAATTGATATTAGAGCTATGTTATCGGCCCTCTACCATATTGAAAGATATCCATAGAGAATACGATGTGGAACTTAGGTACCATGAAGCATGGATGGATAAGAAATTAGCTATGCATGACATCTATGACACTAAAAAGGAATTTTATGATAAGTTGAGGTGGTACTGTGATGCTGTGAAGAGGACAAACTTTAGAAGTATTGCAGATTGTGAGATTAACCTAATTAGTTGAAAATTTTGTCAGCTATTTATATGTTTCAGTGCTTGCCTTATTGGTTTTCTCAAGGGATGCAGGTCATTGATATTCTTAGATAGCAACCATATTAAAAATAAATACAAAGAAAGCTTACTTAGTGCTGTCATTAAGGATGCTACTGATGACTTATTCACACTAGCATATTCAGTTGTTGACTTTGAAATGATATTAATTGGGAGTTGTTCTACTTTAAGGTAAGAAGTGTCTCAGATTCTCAATATCTGTCTGACTTATCAAGGTTTACTTGCTTCTAAGATCAACATCCAGGTCTTCTTAAGGCCCTCCCTATGATATTTTTCGGTGGCCACCATACATATTGCTTGAGACACTTAGTGGATAACTTTAATAAACAAGTAAGTGTACTTTATTTTTGTTTGTGAAATAATTACATGAAATAAACTCTAATTCGTAACATTTAACACATTACAATTCTATTATTTTAAAATTAGGTATTAAGAAAAGACCTTCTACATAACAAGAAACATTGGTGTTATGTTTTTATGAAAGTTGCATAGGCATCTACAAGGCAAGAGTATACACGACATATACACAGCATCTTGGAGTCATTGCCGCTTGCCAAAGACTTTATTATGGAGTCTGACTCACAATGTTGGGTAAATTCCTTATTTAGTGGAGACCGATTAGGGGGTAATAAGTAATAATCAAGTAGAATGTTGGAATAATTAAGTTAAACCAGCTTGATTTTTGCCAATTGCAACCGTGGTTGATCACATACTCATGTAAATAATGGTTATGATGCATGATCGACAAGAAGAATATCATAAAGAGGTTGGTCAATTATGCCCCAAGCAAGAGAAGAAATTAGCAATCAATCACATGAGTTCTTGTAACTTAAAAGTTGTCATGTGTAGTAGTTGGAGCTTTGAGGTGATTGAACAAGATAAATCGTATGCTATAGATTTACATAGCAAGGTTTATTCGTGTAGAGCATGGTAGATTGATAAGAAACCATGCAAACATGCTTGTGCTTGTATTGAGTCAATGTCACTTCCATTGTATAACTTCACCGATTAATACTATCAAGTTGAGATATATTAACAAGTATACCAAGTAGTGACAAACTCTATTCCTATGTTTGATATGCATTAGTTCCCTCAAGATGATGATGGCTTCATTAATGCACCTAATTGCTAATCTCAGCCCGGGAATAGAAGCACACAGAGGACTCCATCACAAATTGAGAAACATGTAATTAAGTGTAAAAGGTGTGGTAGAACAGGGCATAATTAATAACTAAACTATAAAAATATGTGTAATATTTATCATATGAATAAAATAATGTTAAAGTTTTAAAGTATTAACTACAAGTGTTCAATAGATGAATGTTATCAATTGTAGTAATGAAAGAATACTTATGCTTTCAAAGATGTGAAAAAAATGAGAATTTGAAATTAATATTCACTTTATCACCTGTACTAATACATACTTCACTTGATCTAATAATATCAAAACATTGTACTTGACCATTATTACAATTATTGGAGAATAATTATTAATTGCAATAAGTGTACTTTAATACAACACAATTTATACTTTATTTGTTTTATATTTGTACTTCAACAAAACACATTATATTTTTTTTGTTCCACATTTATACTTCATTTTCCTCAAAATTGTATTTAAATTCACTGCTAAGTTTCAATTGAACTAAAGTATACTTTAACGCAAAACATTTTATACTCTGTTAGTTCTATGTTTGTACTTCATTTCCCTCACATTGTACTCAAATTCACTGCTCAGTTTCAATTGAATTAAAGAGTACTTCAACAAAACACATTTTATACTTTGTTTATTCTGCATTTATACTTCATTTTCCTCATATTGTACTTAAATTCACTGCCCTGTTTCAATTTAAT
>JACGDI010001560.1:463477-512288 GCA_014898725.1 Jacaranda copaia | reverse complement strand
GTTTGTTCTGTATTTGTACTTTATTTTCCTCATATTGTACTCAAATTCACTACCTAATTTTAATTGAATTGAAGTGTACTTTAACATAAAACCTTTTATACTTTGTTTGTTCCACATTTGTACTTCATTTTTCTCAAATTCTACTCAAATTCACTGCTTAATTTTAATTGAATTGAAGTGTACTTCAATGCAACATATTTTATACTTTGTTTGTTCTGGGTTTGTACTTTGTTTTCCTCATATTGTGCTTAAATCCATTGCTTAGTTTCAGTTGAATTGAAGTGTACTTCAACGCAACACATTTTATACTTTATTTGTTCTAGGTTTGTACTTTATTTCCTTCAAATTGTGCTCAAATTCACCACCCAGTTTCAATTGAACTGAAGTGTATTTCAACACAACACGTTTTATACATTGTTTTAGGGGTGTAAACGAGCCAATTTGAGCTCGAATTTAGTAAGCTCAAACTCAACTTGTTTATTAACTCACGAGTTCAAGCTCGAGCTGAGCTTGGTTAAGTCTAAATAGCCAGGCTCAAGCTCGATTCGTTAGAATAGATGAAGGCTCAGTGAGTCTTATCGAGCTTGAATTAATAAGGCTAGTTATGGAGAAATAGAAAAGCTTAATTCATTAAGCTCGAGGTTGTATAGGTTTGGATTAACTCGAACTCATTTAGAATCAAAACAAAATCTATAATTATAAATTTTTTAAATAATTTTGTCATATATTTTTCTAAAAATAAAAAATCAAATTATTATTACAGATTTTATTATATGGGCCTAAATTATAATTACATATGTGTATATATATAATAAAAAGCTCATTTAGCTTTGCTAGCTTTACTAATCGAATATTATTGAACTCGACTCAACTTATTTGAATGACAAGCTCAGGATTGACTTGACTTGGACTCAAAAAGATCAAACCGAATACAAGTTTTCATTGGGCCATGTGCGAACCATTCATGAGTCGTCTTGTCTTATTTACAACCTTACTTTATTTTTTTTGAATTTGTCTTTATTTTCCTCATATTATACTCAAATTTACTATCCCAATTGAATTGAAGTGTACTTCGACACAAAACCTTTTATACTTTGTTTGTTCCACATTTATACTTCATTTCTATCAAATTATACTCAATTTCACTGCCCAATTTCAATTGAATTAAAGTGTACTTCAGCGCAAAACCTTTTATACTTTGTTTGTTCCATGTTTGTAATTTATTTTCCTCAAATTCTGATCAAATTCACTGTCCATTTTCAATTAAATTGAAGTGTACTTCTACGCAACACATTTTATACTTTATTTATTTTGTATTTATACTTCATTTTTCTTATATTTTACTCAATTTCACTGTCCAGTTTTAATTAAATTGAAGTGTACTTCAAGGAAATACATTTTATACTTTGTTTGTTCTGTATTTGTAATTCATTTCTCTCATATTGTACTCAAATTTACTACTCAATTTCAATTGAATTAAAGTATACTTCAACACAAAACCTTTTATACTTTGTTTGTTCCACGTTTGTACTTCGTTTTCCTCATATTTTACTCAAATCCACTGCCTAGTTTCAATTGAATTGAAGTTTACTTCAATGCGACACATTTTATAATTTGTTTGTTCTCGATCTGTACTTCATTTTTCTCAAATTGTACTAAAATTCACTGCCCAATTTTAATTGAGCTAAAGTATACATCAATGCAACATATTTTATACTTTATTTTAACTGTGTAAAAGACCCAATCTGAGCTCAAATTTAGTAGGCTCAAGCTCAGCTCATTTATTAATTCATGAGCTCAAGCTCGAGTTGAGCTTAGTTGAGTCTAAACAGTCAGACTTAAGCTCGGCTCATTGAAATAGACAAAGGCTTAGTAAGCCTTATCGAGCTTGACTTGATAAGGGTTGTCATGGAGAAGTAAAAAAACTCGATTTATTAAGCTCGAGGTTGTATAGGTTTGGATTAACTTGAACTCATTTAGAATCAAAATAAAATCTATAATTATAAATTTTTTAAATAATTTTGTTATATATTTTTCTAAATATAAAAAATCAAATTATTGTTATTATTATAGATTTTTTTATATAGGCCTAAATTAAAATTATATATGTAATAAAAAACTTATTTAAATTTGCAAGCTTTACGAATCGAATATCATTGAACTTGGCTCAACTCATTTAACAGAAAAGCTTAAGCTCAACTCAGCTTGGGCTCAAAAAGATCAAGTCGAATACGAGCTTTCATTGAGTCAAGCACGAATCATTTGCGAATCATCTTGTCTCATTTACACTCCCACTTTGTTTGTTCTGGGTTTGTACTTCATTTTTTTCATATTGTATTCAAATTCACTACTTAAATTCAATTGAATTGAAGTGTACTTCAACACAAAACCTTTTATACTTTGTTTGTTCCATATTTGTACTTTATATTCCTCAAATTATACTCAAATTCACTGTTAAGTTTTTATTGAATTGAAGTGTACTTAAATGCAACACATTTTGTACTTCGTTTGTTCTAGGTTTGTACTTCATTTCCCTCATATTGTACTAAAATCAAAATATTACAAATATTTGATGGAAAATTACACTTACATACAAAATAATATTATAAACAAAGTATGCTTCAATTTACATTTGTATTTATGTACAAAGTATGCTTCAATTTACATTTCCCTATATTAGTTCATCTTATGTAACCCCATATATGATTTTGATAAATATTCAACATATACATATATATATATATTAATATATGATTTTTATAACTTTTTATTTTAATATATTGTACTTGTTTTTATAAATATTGTCTGATAGTTTCTTCTAATATTTGTCATTTTTCTTCTCAAATTTAATTTTTTTATGGATAAATACACACACATATATAACTAGATATATATATATATATATATAAGTCTATTTATTGATGCAATTTAATCAACATGTCTTGCTCAAATTAAAAATCCTAACAATATTTTATATTAAAAGGTTATTTATACATGCAATTTATTACTTCAAAATAAAATAATATCTATCTTTTCTTTTCTCAACCTCCATAAAATCATTCTCTTTGAAAATTAAATTACTTTTCTTAAATAATGCAAATATTTTATATATTTATATTGTTTTCTAATATTTTTTATTTTTATATTCATAAATTAGGATAATTTAGAAAAAAATTTGAGTCTTGATTTAAGTATTTTTTATGTGTTAATGATGTGGATAAGTTAATTTTATCCATTTTTTCCGTGTCAATATATTTTTATATTTGATATCTTATCAATATATACCTATACGAATTCATTTCTATAACTACATGTTTAATTTTAGTAAATACGCAATGTGTGTGTGTATATATTAACATACATGTAGCTTTTTATATAATTTTTTTATGACTTTATTTTTTTTGTAACTCCTTATTATATTGTCTGATATTTGTGTTTTTTAATATAATTACGGATAAACATATACATGTGTTTATATATTGTTGGTATATACAGGTGTATTCATTAATATTACAATTTAATTAATATGTCTTGTTTCATATTATAATTTAATTTTAAGTATATTATGCTATATTATTTCGTGAGTTATATCTTATTCCATAATTTAATATTTTAATTAAGTTAAATCATAGCTGAAAAGAATTCATGAATCTAATCTGAATTTTTTTTTAAAATATATGTACTAGAATATTCTAAACATACAATTTAATATTTAAAAAATATAAAGAATATTTGTCTTCTCTTTGCTCCAACACTATTCGATCATTTCCTTGGTGAGTTAAAATTTATTTTCTTTTCTTGAAGATGTATGCATGTGTAATGCTCATATCTTTATCTAATGTTTTAATTTTTATGGTAATGAATTAAGATTATTTATAAAAAAAATTTGAAATCTCAATTTTATAGCAAATTAAAATATTTTATCTCATTTCACCTAAGTTCATTTTTCAATGTTAAATTCTTCGATTTCTTCAAACTAAGTCAATGTGAAAGCAATTTTCTTTATCGTATCTTCTACTATATATGAATAGTTTATTGAATTTATAAATTGATTTAACATTTAGGCATTAATTTTTGTGTAAAAATAGATTAATGAATGAGATTTGACCTAATGATGCATAAACTATATTCGTACAAAATGTTATTATGTCTCATTTACATCATCAACTGTATTATATCAATAAATTTTTTAATTTTTTAAGTATTATATTTGTAATATTTATAAAAAACATTGATATCTAAATTATAATTAAAATTAAATAAAATAAAATTTGAATTTATTATCCGATGAACTCATGAGCTAATAACTAATTTGAATATAGAACTTTAATTTAATTACGTCAATGCTCTTGCTGCGAATATATCCTTCCCCTAAATATTGCTCTCATAATTTAAAAAAGAAAAAAAGAGGGGGAGGGGGGGTATCCTCCCCTTCCTTTCGTCCTTAATTCCGCACTCACCAAAACGGCGTCGTTTAATGTTAAGCAATCTACAAACTTCATGACCGCCCAAACACAACACAGCCTACACAGTGTGTGACAATGGCGGAGAAACCCCAGCCAGTTCGGGTTTTATACTGCGGAGTGTGCGGATTACCTGCTGAGTACTGCGAATTTGGACCTGACTTCGAGAAATGCAAGCCCTGGTTGATCCAGAACGCACCCGATCTTTATCCGGATCTCCTAAAAGGTTTCCGCCCTTTACCCTATTCATAAACATGTGACCTAGTTTTAGAGATAAGCGCTGATTTAAAAAAAAAAATTGGTGCTTCTTGACGTTCTATTTTGTTCTGATCTTCAGAGCCTGGTGCGGAGGAGGCTAACAAGATATCCGATCAGCTTCAGTCCACTTCTATCTCCTCCGATGGTACAATACAAACGCATATCAGTATTGGTTTTTACTTTTTTTTTCCTTAGATTTTACCTTGATGTGGAACCTCTGTTTTTCTGCCTTGTGTTTGTGAATTGTGATATGTTACTTAATCTTGCTATTACTATTGTGACCAACGAAGCAATAATATTACTGTTTGGGGCTTAGTATAGATTTGACATCCAAACACGTGTTAATTCTTTTCTCTGTCATCATTGGATTGTAAAATTGATTTCCTAATTAATGGAGTTTTATGCAAGTGCAGTTTTTGAAATTTTAATGTGCTCTCGTTATTGTGCGATGTAACTATCTTTACGTTGTGGGAGTGTATCGAACATAGATATGTCATGGAACCATTCTGATCAGGGGTTTGAGTATGTGTCTGTATGTCTTTGAATTTGTTATTGAATTAATTCAAAAATGCAAGGATGTACTTTTGTTTTTATTGTTTCATTTTTGTTTTGTTTTGTTTTGTTTGTTTACTTTTTTTTTTTGTGAGAAGAATGTGAGCATTGGATTTTTTCATTTGGAACTTGTTTTATGTTTGCTCCTTCGTTCTGATTGGTGAGGAGTTATTTTACCTTGGAAAATCTTGCCATTATCCCGTAGAGAGTTAGGTGCAGTTACTGAATGATACAATGAACATCTTATTTCAGTTCTTAGTTTGTAGACAAGAGGAACATTATTCTCTGTCTTGTATGTTGAACAACTTGCCTTGGCCGCAGCAGGTTCTTCAAAACCCAAGGAAGAAGAAGTCAAACGTCTACCAGGTGGGAAGATTAAAAAGAAGGTGAGACTTCGAAAAATTTTATTTTCTTCCCTAGCTTGAACAAAGTTATTTGGTTAGCAAAAGTCAGGTCTGTCTGCCAAGTACTTCATAATGCATTTGGTACATTGTTACGGATACTCATGCAACTAACATTTCTGACATGCACTTACTATGCTTTTTTTATGTTAGCCCAGTCTGGGAGTCTGGGTTTATGCAATGGAATTCAAAGTTCTCATGCTTCTTTTACTTTTTTCCCCCTTTATTTATGGGAATATTCATATAGTTGAATTCTCATTTGTATGATAATAGGTTGTAAATACTGTTAAAGGGAGCCAAAACAATCACAATCACAATCACAATCGCATGCTCCCATAGGTTGCTTTTTGCCTTCATATGAATAGAGTGTCTATGTTGTTGACATGTAAATCTTACTTCTACTTTATCTTAGTGCTTGTAATACCTTAAATAGTTTGGGACTGAGTAATCAACTCCTTATCGGTATAACACATCAAATACAATAGGCATGAGGTTGGAGAATCAACAGAATGAGAAGGCATGTAATGGATTGTGCTTTTTCCTTGGGCTTCAATGCTGGAAGGTGCCACCCTTTCTTTCCCTTTCTGTGCTTTGTCCTTTCTTCAATGCCATTGTTCAGAAACTAGGAAGAGACTCAAGAAGTAGAGGGTTTAGCATAGGCTTGAAAAGTAAAACTTAGAAATAGGCTATATTGTATGCACTGTTGATCGAGATTCTTCTGCTGGATGAGCTAAAACCACTGCTGGAGGAGAAGGCTGTACCCTAATTTTAGGGATAAACACAACTGTGTACCGAAGCAACCTCTAAGCGTAATAAATTCTGCCATGTCCTCTTTAAGTTATAGCATAAATAATTGAATGTTTAACCTTACTGAAAGTTTTTGATGTGATTGCAGGAAGAAAGTGAGAGGTTTTATTGAGCATTGTATGTCTATGCAACACACGCACATGCACACATGCATGCGCATGTGCGCACGAAAAACCATCTCCTTCCTAACACAGAAGATATCCCATTTATTCTTTTTATTTTTTAATTCTTATTTTTTTGACTCTCTTTGTCTTCCTTGTTTTCTTGTGATGTGCGTGTCCTAGTTTTAATCTTCCATGCATTCTTCTGCTTAAGTGGTGTAACTTTTGCAATTTTCTGTAAGATCTGATAACATTTCATTGAATAGTTGATGTACTGTTGGGTTGCATATGGTATTTCTGGAAATAAATACGGCAGTGGACTTTGAGAATTCATCATCTTCATATGAAATTCAGAATCCCTGAGATCATTGCTTTGAGAAAACTGCACTTTAATTAGTATTAAATGTGCTTCTGTTTGCCTTCCATATAAATTTTGTACTGTAAGATTTTGTGACTTTTGGTGGAACTCTTTTCTCCAAAGAAGGGAATGATATAGTGAAGAAGAGTGGGTAGAACAGAAAGAATGCAGCACTCGTTGGAGGTTGGGATGGCTTGGTTTTGGTTAGGAGGGGCATGAGAGGGAAGGGAGGGAGGGCAGCAGAATTGGAAGTTTAGAGGGAGGGATGGCAAGATTTCTATAGATGCATGGGAGTGGATGGAGCTTGAGTTTTGGAGGAGAGGGCTGATGGGGTTGGGGTTTTTACAGGCCATTGGTTTGATGAAGTCATGTTCTATTTATTTCACTTATTTTTTCAGTAAATGAGCTCACTTTGTAACTTTAATAGTAATTTTTGTGAGTGTTATTTTAATTCTATTATTTACTGAAATTTATCTTGCTTGTTAATTTAAAGTATGATTGGATCCATCTTGACCATTTTGGACCCACAAAATTAAGGAATTTTTTAGGATCAAACAAAGTCGACACAATAAGAAAAAACATTGGCTGTCCAAACTCCAATATAATGAATATGATAAGAAATCATTATCTATCATGGATCCTGATCCATACTGAACTGCCAGGTGCTTCTGTTCTGCCACCTGCATTGACCTCATGCGACAATGAGAAATCCTTTACTGTTTATTGTTACAAATTTGATTTATCTGGGATTATTTATATATATATATATTGTCACACAAGAACATATTTGTAAGGAGTATGCTAATAGTATTATGCTGGTAACATAGGACTTTGATTTGGAGTGGCGGCAATGAAACCTCTGAATTCTTTTGCAGGAGAAGCAGGAAGTTATTATTGAAAAGATGACTCGTAACAAGCGGAAATGTATAACCACAGTGAAAGGCCTAGACCTTTTTGGTAAGGATGTTGTGTCTAATCTGTATAATGTATTGCGTGTATTGTGCTTCTGGTATAATCTTGTCTTTCTGAATTTTGGTAAAATTGATCTTTCTTCTTTCAACTTTCAGGTGTTAAACTAAATGATGCATCAAAGAAGCTTGGCAAAAAGTTTGCTACTGGTGCTTCTGTTGTTAAGGTAGGTTGCATTGGTGGTGTTAACCACCCTTCTGATACTAAAGTATCCAAAACTATTGATTTGGCCTCTTCTGTATTTCCTGCCAGGGCCCCACCGAGAAAGAGCAAATTGACGTTCAAGGAGACATTGCCTACGACATAGTGGAGTTCATCACTGAAACCTGGCCAGATGTAATCTCATTTCTTCTCAGTTATCCTCTTGGTTCATGTGTGTGCTTGTCTGTGTTTTACAGTCTTTCTCCTCTGGCTCTGCATCACATATTAGGGTCAATTTGTGACTGACTAGCAGAATATGGGTCATTGTCTGTATTTGGTAACTCCATCAAAAAGTAAAGGTGTATCACATTTAGAGGGTGGTATGGTGACGTGAGCTTAAAGGTAAAGGTGCATCACATATAAAGGGTGTTTCGATGGGCTTCTAAGCTCTTCAAAACATAAGATGTTTTTAAGTCTTCTAAAACTTTTAAGAGCTTATAAGATATTAAGAAGTATTTTATAATTTTTTATTTCAAAAAAGAGCTTATAAGATCCTAAAAATAAGATATTTAGAATTTATGAGCTCTTTTAAAAAAAGTAAAAAGATGCTAACTTATTTTAACCATTTTTTCACAAAATTACCATTACTATCACCTTATGAGTTTCTAGATTTTATTTTATTCAAAAGCCTCAATAACTTAATTTGAAAATAAGATTTAGCATCTTGCAAGCTCCAATAACATTTTCTAAGATGTATGAGCTTATAAGATTTGTTATATAAGCTTAGCCAAGCACTCTCTTAATTCTTGAGGGAGATACTCTTGTATTTTTGTGTGCATGCTATTCTCAGTCTATTGGTGCACGGTCCATTAGTTAAGCATTTATCTCGTTTTTGTCTTGATAATACTGTCTAATCATTTATAACACATTTTTTCTTTACTATATAATAAAATCAAAAGTTTCCAGCTAGCATTCTAAAGAAAATTCAAATTTGACAAGTCAACACTAGCAGTATGGCATTTACTTTATTGTAGTATTTTGTCTTTTAGCTGAGGGTGGGTGGGAACTTCAGCTGGAGAGTGCGAATTTGTCCTGAGGGCAGTGGTGCATAGGTTGCTTTGACATTGCTTCCTGTTGATTAAAATTCTGCTTACCTAATCTTTTAATTGCTGCAAATTGGTTTGGGATGATTACCTGGTTTATTGAACATGATCATTATTCCCTTTTGAGTTGCAGCAGGGTTATATGAGTGTTTATGTGTCCTATGTTCATGCTTCTGTTTATGTGTGATTCTGTGTCTTTATGCAATACATTAAAGACAGCATTTGCTGATGCTGAGATCAGGATAACGTGCTGTTTTACTAAAAGTAGTGATTTAATGATTTACATGTTGAATTAGTACTCTTAGTTTAGAGTACGTCAGAGCACATTATCTTATGATGCTAATGTCTATTTAAATTGATGATATATTTTGGATGGTTAGGCTCAATATTGATGAAAAGTCCAGGCAAAATTAGCTTCTCCAGAATTATTATGATGCAATTTAGCTCCAAATAGAAATGGAATACCCTGCAGCTAAAAATCTTAAATATGTAATGAACATCTTCCGTGTATGTGGCAATTTGCATGTTTGGTGACCAGGCCAGTTTGACCCCTGACTTTTTAGTTTTTCTTTGAGTTATTACATTGCCTGGAAGCACTTTAGAGCCATAGTTCTTTTGTGTGTGGTGCCGTCGTAATCTCTCTACTTATGTGCAGCCCTACATATGCATCTCTTGTAGTATGCATTTCTCATTGCACATTTGTGTTATCCTAGTTGGCCATGAATTAAAGGCCTAATTCCCTCGCTCTGTCGTTTTCTTCTTCCTGTTTTGTTTTTTTTGGCTTTTAGGTCCCAGAGACTGCAATATTCTTTATTGAGGATGGGAAAAAGGTTCCAGCTGTGTAAATTTTGTAAGGCTACCTTCCTGTTGGTGGCATGAACTTCACTAAAAGAAAGAAGGTGCTTAAAATCAAGATACTTTTCAGTCTAAAGTTTCGGGTGACGTAGAATGGCATGTGATAAACATTTGAGGCTCATTGTATATGAGCAAAATATATTATGCGGGCTTGTAGCTCAAAATGGTGTTGAAGTTGTTTACTCGTTTTTTTTAATAGTGGCCCAGTAATGTTTATGGTTCCTGTGTTAAGACAAGATGCAGATAACAGTTCGAGCCCCCGGTGGGTTTTGTTTGTGTTTTACCCTGCATGCTATCATGCTTCTGTAATTCTGGGTCATTCTTTATATATATATATATATATATATTTCGATAAATAGCAAATTTTCCTCTCTTCAATTTTACGTTCTGATGGACTTTTACATAATTTTATTGATTTTATGTTACATGTTGTGACTAAATCAAAGACAAGTTTCTTTTTTCTCGAGAGAACCCGGAATCCAAATTGAGTCCCAGGCGAAGCTATTCCATCCTTTCATCCAATTATATTGAGATCTAATGTGAACATCAGAAAAACTAGTGGCTGATTGCTGTACAGAAGATCTCTTAAGTGCAAAGATCTGCATCCCAATTGAGTTCTTTAAGTTTGTTATTTGATTGACTACATGTAAACAATCATCCATTACCGCATGGAAATGAAAGAAAACCCACTTCTAAATCATATATCGGAAGATGGGCACCTCAAATAAAGTGCTTAAAGAGCACATGCAGTTGATTTCTAGTGGCCTCATTGACAGCTAAAGCTCATTACTCCAACTGATGAGAGGAATTCATTGAATGGGACAAAAAATCCCAATTATGGAATCAAACTCTAGGCTCATTGTCCGGCAGAGCTGCTGCGTTCACTGTTAGGTCAATAATGGACAATGACGTTGGTTGAATTAGAATAGAATTGCACATCCTCCATCTAAGGATATTACTTTTGCCACTGCCATGCCACCTATGCCATCCATCATACACAACCAACTTCAACTTTTCGGATCTGAATTTTTCGGGCCGCTTTATCCTTGGTGCATGTGCACATATAACTCACACAGTGACACCATGACATCTATATATATATATATATATCTAAGAGTGGTTCTTTTAGGGGTGGGCTCAACAAGTCTTCATTTTGAAGTATAGTAGTCGTATAAGTTTGAAATACATATGAATGCAACGTAACAAACAACTACAATGTTTTCCGAATCCACCAAACATAACCCTGATGACCATGTCGCTCAAACTTTCTGCCAATATATTTTTGTCTGTAAACTACCTTCAGATTGTACCAACCAAATCAACCTTTAAAAGTTGCACAAGTTTGGTAGCCATTTATCCATATTCTTTACCCCAGAAAAAGCCTTATAGTTTATATTTGTATAGTGTTTGCTGTAGAACATGCACGACACTGTAGCGAGAATTGCAATTGACTTCCTTTTGTTGGAGGTCTGAACGGTCAGGATTGCGTTGCATAAGCAGTAAAACGCCAGAATCTTGTGAGTGATTTGTGGTACTGAGTGATGGGACTGTACTGTCTCTGAAGCCGCACTCACATTGGTGGGCTGCCTGTGATATTCCCCCCAAAAAGATATCCAGTATCTATTTAGTATAATGGGGCTTGGCCCGTTTATCTTTTTTCTGGGTCGGTTACATCCCTTTCGTGTGTGCGTGCGTGCGTGTGCGTGTGTGTGTGTGTGTTTGGGTGGGTTACATCCCTATGTTAATGCATATCGTCCAAAATCATGTTATAAAAATTATTTTACTTTTATGTATTATTTAATGAATACTATCTATTGATTTTTCTAAAGTAAACGTTTAATATATATGTTATACATATTTTGTATAATGTTTGATTAATAATATATACTCTATTTTGACAAATGTTTGCATTTAATTTAAATTAAAAAATTATATAAAATTACCTATAATTAGTAATTGAATATCATATAAACTAAAAAAATAAATATCCTGATAATTTTTTTTTCAAAAAAAACCCTAGTTATTGTGATGTAATTAGATCTTTGCATTATTTTATAATTATAAATTAAATAGTATTGAGATACATGTAGAATAATTTTGCATAATCTAAAATAAGCACAAGCACCATACTTATATTAATAATGTCAAATTAAGATGTATCTTTCTCCTAATTAATTTTTTTAGTTCGCATTTTACCCAAATGTCTAAAAATTCCATATATTATTAATATTTTTTATATTTTTTCGCTATAACATTTAACAAAACTCTGTAATATACTCATGTCTATTAAATATTAAATCCTTCCATTCCCTTATTTAGACCTTGCATTCAATGAACTACCCATGAAAACTAAGGTAATGTTTAGTTATAAATGGTATATTTTGTATTATGTGTTTTGAGAAAATGAATTTGGGGAGTAGGGCGGGGGAATGTGATAAATATTTGTTTATATTTTAGAAAATAATTAGAAAATTATTTTAAAAATTTTTGATATATTTATTTATGCTTTTGGAGGAAGACAATTTTTACTGTATTGATCAAATTAATACTTTTTTATTGAATTTTTTTGGTGAAAATAGAATTAAATGACTATTTTATTGTTAGAATTATAATAAAATATATATGATATATATAATGCGTGTGTATATATATTAAAAAATAAGAAAGTTTTAGGAATAATGAAAATAGAAGAGAGTACTTTGGAAAATTTAATTTAGTATTTTGGAGGAAAAACTTTTGTATGTTTGGTTACATATTTGTTTTGCCAGAATGTAACCAAACTTACCCTAAGTTTTAGGATTGGCCGAAAATTCTATGCATTGGCTTCTATTGTCCCTTTTATTCTTATATAAGATGCACGCTCTTATATATAAAGTCAATAAGCAGTATTAATTCTTTGATATTTCGATAACAGACACAATTATGCAAATGCATTTATTAAAATTTTGAAAAATAATGAATATATATCGCTCTATGCAATGCTTTTTCCAAACTCTGTGTCTTATTATAGGGATTTTGCAATTATTATTGATCGACTTATAATTTAATAACTTTATACGTCACAAAATTTTCAGCAATTTATGTTTGTTATACAAAAAAATAAAAGAAAGATTATAAAAATTTATTTGGCCTAATAGTCCTAACAAATACATAGAGAAAATAATTAAAATTTTCTTAAAATAAATTTTTGTGTCTAGAATATCTATCAAAATAAATTTCAACCCTCAAAATCTGTTTTAACACAGGGATGACAAAATATCTATCAAAATTTGGGACCCCACAAAGATTCTCGAATTCGGGTCCCCTAATTTGAGAAATTTCCCCTCACATGGATGGGGTTGAAAATACCCCCAAAATTAATTTGGCAATAAGAACGAGAATCGTACTCTTTGTTCAACAGGATTTCCGTCAAATAACTATAATACCCTTAATTATATTTATATATATGTAGTTTTTTTTATTTTAATACTTTCATTTAACTTGTAAGAATCACTAAATCATAAATGATAAATAATAAATAGTATATAATTTAAGTTTAATTTTTATTCTTAAATTGTAATTAATATTCCTAACTTTAGCCGTTAATTTAGGGTAATTAATTGGTCATATATGCAAATCCAAAGATCCCAAAAAAAAATTCGGACAAAAAGAATAGGGGTAAAATTCCCCACAGCAAAAATCAGGGACGGGATTGTGTTCAAAAAATCGGATTATTCATTGGATTGAAAATTTTATTGGTTTACGATTCATTGGTTTTACAATTGTTCGGACCGTTATTGAACCGTGACGTTATAATTACGAAATATATATTACTTAAAAATTAATAAAATATCAAAATATGAAACATAAAGAGCTTAAATGATATTATCTAACATTATAATTCAAACTTCATAATTTATATTATAAATGATCACAACAATTTAAATATATTAAGTTTAAAGTTTAAAGTTAAGAGTGTATAAGTTAATTCAAAACTCTAAACTAAAGTTTTTTTTTAACTTTTAGATTGTTTTTGAGGTATACCTCAATCTTCAAACTTTGTACTTAGATAAAAAAAAAATTAAAAAAAATAATTTTATTAAAAATTAAATGAAAAAATCAGTCTAGTTCAATTGAATTGTGAACGCTTCACTGATTGACCAACTGGTCTAAACAATTTTTATAAAATATAATTTTTTTTAATTTTTTGATTTTTTGAAAAAAATTGAACCGAGTTACCGACCAATTGATGATCCGACCGATCGATTTAGTCTAATTTTTTAAATAATGGGATGGGAACAAGGGAGTAGCTCCTGCACCAATCCTGTGTGGGTGCCATTTCTAAATCTAGCAACTCTGAATATTCCATAAATCCTCTAGCTAATTTTTTGCCTAAGTTATTCTTGCCTTTCTAAATTAAAAAATCAAATGAATTATTTTTTTAATAGAGATTTTTTCTTTAGGTTGCTTAAATTCCTTTGTATCAATGATGATTTTGATTTAATAATTCAATTTTTTTGTAGAAAAATATTTTTTTTGAAGTTTCATATATATATATATATATATATGTATTAGAGAAACAATTTTAAAATTTTAAACTGAATGAACTAAATACTACAAAAATTAGAGCATTAACTACGGTAAATTCGTAACTGATTTTAAAAATTCATAGCATTGGCCAGTTCAAAACTGATGCTTTTGTAGCTAATATTTACTTGCGATCAATTCATAGCTGATGATTATTCTTTTTTTATAAATATATTAATTTTTTTTTTGATAATGCATAAGTAAGATGCTATGGTTCAAATGTATAATACTATGGATTGATAGTTCATAGTCTTTATCAATGATAATTAAAAGGAGTTATATTTGCCACGAAAATTCATAGCTATGATTTGTAGCTATAATTACGAAATTAATTTCATAACAGATACCTAGTTTTTTGGTAGTGTAACGGAAACATGCACTAAAATTTTCAAAGTTTATAAATTAATGAGGGTAAAACTTTTTAATGCAAAAATGAATACAATTAAAAGAATAAATGTTAATTAATAATAGATAAAAAAGTTTTAATGAAAGACATATGGGTGCGGAACAGGGTCTTGTAGACATAAAGATTTCGCCAAAAATTTGGATCAATGAACTTTTGAATTGAAGAATGATTTTATGAACTTTTAAATATAAAAAATTATTTAAGATATTTTTAGTATTTTTTTCTTAATATTTTATATGCTCTTATAGTTTGACTTTCGTACTAATTAACAGAGATAAATTAAAATAAATTAAATTAAATAAAATCAAATCAAAATTTTGATACCTATCAAAAAGGAAAAATATCAAATCTTTTGATTTGACTTGTAATTAGCTATGTTGTCATGTGGAGATTTGAGTGTTTTAACTGTGCTTTGATAAGTGAATATTGGGTAATGTTTGGTTATAAATTATATATTTTGAATTATGTATTTTGAAAGTGATGTTGGAAAATATAAAATCATATTGAAAAATATAATAAATATTTGTTTATATTTTAAGGAGAGATAATATTTATTGTAGCGATCAAATTAATATTTTTTTATTAAATTTTTGGGATGAAAATAAAATGGAGTAATTTTTTTATTAAAATAATAATAAAATATGTATGATATATATAGATAATATATATGCATCTATTGAAAAATGAAAAAGTTTTAGAGATAATGAAAGATAGAAGAGGGTAATTTGAAAATTTTAATTTGATATTTTTAAGGAAATTTTTTTGTATGTTTAGGTACATTTTAACGGAACAAAATTATTTTGTCAAAATGTAACCAATCATAATCTTGATAATTTTGGACCTATATGTGGAATTTAAAAAAAAAAAAATCCAACGGATGACACTTTTTGGGGAATAGAAGCAGTGAAATTCATGTATTTTCTTGGCAATGATCATTAAGATTTTCTTGGTACAAAACAATCTGACAGATATGGAATCAAAAAAATAAAGATCAACATTGATAGGCATTTTTGGCTGCTGCCTTTCTTTAGTTTTACTTCACCTTCAATAAACGTCAAGTCAAGTCAAGGGATCTACATAAAAATATATTTCTTATAATTAAATATTTAGCTCTTTAATTCAATCTATATTTATTTCCAATTGATATGGTGAAAGATTTGATATAAAATTTAATGGAAAAGTGAAATATTGCATTAAAAAAATCATAATTTTCATACTAATACTTTGATTTAGAGAGTAATTTTAGGGAAAAAAAAGTTTCATTTTAGAGGGAGAGAAGTTCTTGTTTTGGGTGGTCTAATTGAGAAGAAAATTAGAGCAATAAATTTGAAACATAGAGTCCTATATTTTAAGTGGGGCAAAAAGCAAAGAACCTGTTTGGCTGTGCTTTCATTTCAAAATTTAATTCCCAATATTATAAAATGGTTATTGATTTTTGTTTAGAAATGAAAAATATATTTCAACAATTTATTGGAGTAGAGTAGGCTAAAGGATGAAAATTCATTAAGTGGATACTTTTTATTTTTTAATGAATAAAAAGAAGTATTTTTGTAAATATATATTATGAAGAATTTTAATTGGTACAATTATAAAATGATAGAAACAGAATAGTTTATATAGAAAGAATTAAAAATTAAAGTCAGTCATAGTTTTATATATTAAAAATAAATATAAATAAATGATTTTCAAACAACAGTTAATATATAGTACAAACAAACAAACTGGGTGAAAGATTCCCCATAGGGACAAAAATTGCTTGTGTTCAGACAGATGCACACTCAACGCAACGGGAAAGAAATTAATGTGAAAGGCTGCATATACTGAACTGAAATAGTTATTGCATATTTTCCATGCAGTGACTCAAGTCCAACTATTTTCTTGGCCCTGTGATCTTTGGGTCAAATTGTCAAAGATTTTGAGTTGAATATTATTTTACATGGACAAAGTGCGCAACATGTCCATGTTCTCCAACTCTACCCACCAAATCTTTGCCAGGAGTTGAACCCCACGCAATTTTTTAACAATATAATATATAGATTCTTGTCAATGCATGGTGGCCGCACCCCACCCCACCAAGAATTTTCAATGGAGTTGGTTGGGTGGCTGCATTTTTCAGGCATATGAATACATTATGGAGCGGTTACGATAGCATTTGGAAAAATTATTTTAAGAATATATTTACTGAAATCCCTCACCATAACTCATGAATTGAAAATTCTCACGGCAACAAGGCCTATTCAATAATCGATATGAATGAATATTAAAGCATTTTTTTAAATTATAAAATAAAGAGTGTTGTTCAAAACATATATGATAGTGAATACACTTTTCAAGTATCGGGCGAAAATATGATTGAGAATTTGGGTGTGAAGTTTTGAAAAATAGGATTAAAAATTTGGGTGCACAAGTTTGAAAATATATATGGCTGATGCTTTGCGAAAATTAATATTTTAAAAGAAATATCCCAAAGTGCACACATTTTTATTTTGGGAAAATCTTGAAAAAAAAGTTAGATCCAAAGAGAGCCTGGCGAGGTATTATTTCTTTTTCCATTTTCCTACTCTCAGTTTGGATTAAGAATAGAATCCCAATATGAACACACCAAGAATTGACAATTCAAAGTCAAGCAACAACAAACTCAGACGCCATCAACCTAACCCTAATATTCTAGAGCAAAGCGACAAATTTTGTGTGACCACTCTAATGCCCACAGCTCAGACAAAATTGAGTAATTAACAGTCGAAGTGATTTTCTTTGGGACAGCCTGTGCTTGGCAATTGTATCAGAACTTGACTTTGGAGATTTCCTTGTTGCCTCCCAGACCTACCTACAACTTACAAATCTGATCTCAACACAATTACGAAGAAAATCTTTATGATGTTTCCTTTTCGTTTCCAGCACATTATATTTCTGTGAAATCTCAACCTTCTACGACGCCTTGACGATAACCATGTCATCTTCTAGATTGATGATTAATTTTAAAGATTATTCAGCACCTACCTAATTATTATGACCACCATAAATAATATATCTATATATTATTTAGTCCCAAGATGGGAAAGAATACAAAAAAAGCACTGTACTTTCACATAAATTAATAAAACGTGTTCAACACTATTTAATTTACAACCACACCCCTTATGTTTGATGTAATTATAAAAGAATTCTCATTGTTTCATTAATTATAAGTCATGATATGAAAAATTTATGTGTCATACAAACAGAAAATGTGAAAAGATCGAAAATGTTTTTACAGGCAAAATCATTGCAAAAGTTAAAAAAGAGCGAATTACAACTACATCCCTAATGTTGGATTTAATTATCAAAAGAACCTCATTTTTTCATAAATTACAATAAGCAACCAATATATAATACAAATGGAATGATCGTGCAACAGTTCTAAAGGAAGCTGCTGCCTTTACGGCTTGAATGCCAAGCAAAAAATTGATGATGAGTCCTGCCAAACCCATATACGAAACACCCATTGCTAAAATGTATTGCAAAATTTATTGTTGAAATCAGCATATAAATGAAGAAGCATCGTGCTACTGTTGCGCTTACTATTCGTGCTTTTGCTTCATTTATTATAAGAAAGACGAGTCAAGTAACCGCGCGCAGCTAAAGAAGCAGAATACAATCAACTTGCACGACTTCATTGCTTGGAATGGTTGTTATTATTATATAACATAAATTGTATAATGCAAAAATATATACATACACACACATCATGATTTTGGTACTTAGCTCCTATTTTAATTTTCCAACATTTGGAAAATTTGACCTATCCAGGATAAATTAAAAAGTACCATATTTACTATAAAAAACTTATGCAATACACTTTCGTTTTTCGTTATTACAATGTCGCATTTAATTCTTTAAAATTTAAATATATTACAAATACTGCCTTGAAGAACTTAATCATCACTATTGTCTTCAAGAATAATTATAAAAGTTCACATATCTATATCTATATATATATGTAACATACATTCAGAGAACCCTATTGGCAATTAAAGTCAGGCTTTAATTTCTTTAATGGTTGGCGGCACAAAATTTTAGGAAGTTATTTATAATTTATAAAACAATAAATTTTTTTGATAATTGCATAAAATCTTAAAGTATGAATACAAACGAATCGAGTTGAGTTGAATTTTGATTATTTTTTCATGTTCAAAGTTGAGTTTGGATCAAATGAATCAAGCTCGAGATTGGCTTGAGCTCTTGTTTGGGTTCGGCTCGATTCGTGCTCAAGTTTGAGTTTGAAAAGTTAAATTATTTTATAAAAAAATTCTAAAATTAATATATTAATTTATTGTAATTTTTTATATATAAATATTTTTTTAAAAAATTATAGGCTCACCAGTTAGCTCACAAACTTGCGAATCGGAATAATTTAATTAACTCGAGTAAAACTTGAAACCCATATGAATTTGACCCGAACTCAACTTGACTTTGAATTCTTCAAACTCGAATTTGAAAATTTTTCAAGCTAACTTATTAAGCTCGTGAGTTGGTTTGATTCGTTTGCACTCCTACCTCAAAGAAGTGATTGTAATTTGCTTGACGAGCTGATTGATCAATTCATTTGCATTCCTATCTCAAAGAAAGTGACAGTATTTCACATCTTTCAAAACCATTGAATTTTAAGTTTTTTGACACCATATTCTCAAGGCCCACAAGAATGAACAAGTCTGTGGGTGCCTGCTATGGGATTTGATTTGTTTATGAGAGTATTATATATCGCTCACTATCTTTACCCGCCGGCCCGTTGAATCTTTTATGGTTCTAATGCATTTTACGCTTCTAATACATGTATTAGAAATGTCGAGAAATTAATTTGCAATGAATTTCTAGGAGCTAGCTATCACTAACTAGGTCGACTACATGAAAAAGAAAAATGGAGCGATGCACCACACACTGCCTAGCTAGCCTTCGGTCCCCATCCATTTTAGTTGTCCCCCAATTTTGGAGACATTGCTAGCATTATATATTTTAATTTATTAGATTGATCAGTTTAATATAATAATACTTTTGTAATAATTAGGTGGTGTGAACAAACCATGTTAAACTAATTGGGTGATGTAAAAAAGTTTCGCACATATTGAATTTTCAATTAAGTACATGGCAAATATTAATCACATAATTTTTATATTTATGTGAGTTACAAAATATTTTTTTTTAAAAAAAATTTAAAATCCAATTGATGAGGTGAGTTTCTACGGCACATTCATCAAGTCATTTCAATTTCAATTTGGAATTGGACTTCTCAAAATGCAAGGAAAAAAAAAGTCAGGATAAGTCCTAAAATCGAACACAACTCACATTCTCCTAATTTACTCCTTAAAACATTTTTCCCAAAACATTATGTCTGGGACACCCAAAATAAAACCAAATACCAACTTAATTTAGGCCTTTAATTTATTTGCTCAGTGTAGCTAACATGTTCAATTAAATAAATTTAATTGAAAATTATTTTAATCCAGCCATCACTGTTAGAAGAGAAGGCAAACTCATATACCAAGTCTTGTCCTTCCACATGTCAAAGATTTCCCTCCCACTAGCCAAAGATTCACATCCTCCCATCTCATGCAGATCTCTCCATAAATGCACCCTCTGTATATTCTGAGCAATATATGTCAACCTGCATCACCAAATAACATCTCTACTTATTCCATCTCTCCATATTTATCCAGTACTCTCAAATGGCAAACCCGTGTCCCATTTCTCCACAACTCATCGTTTTTCTCATAACAAGCTATTCAATCTGCAATTTATGGAAGCCAACATTTAGGCCGTGGAATACTAATGCACTCCCTAATTGCATCCTCTCATCCGATATCCTCCGTAACGATCCGGAAGCCATTAGGGCAGCTTCTAATGACTATGGAAATCTTGTCCACGAGATCCCTTCCGCAGTCCTTTATCCGTCTTCCATTGAAGACATTATTAATCTCATCAAGTTGTCAAACAATTGTTCGACCCCATTTGGCGTTGCTGCGAGGGGGCGTGGGCATTCTGTGAGGGGGCAAGCCATGGCAGGCAAAGGAGTGGTTGTGGAGATGGCTTCTTTGAGTAGAAATATTATGGGGATCAGTAGAATTAGGGTTTCTTGGAGCCCATCATTAGGGTATTATGCAGATGTTGGGGGAGAGCAGCTGTGGATCGATGTTTTGAGGGCTACGCTGGAACATGGGCTTGCGCCTGTTTCTTGGACTGATTATTTGTACTTAACTGTTGGAGGAACACTCTCTAATGCTGGAATAAGTGGACAGTCATTTTTGCATGGTCCTCAGATCAGCAATGTCCTTGAGCTTGATGTTATTACTGGTAAGAGTTTATTTATGATTTTCTTTGTCGTGGGTACTGTATGGGGTGGGGGCTATATATATAATCATATGTGTATACATATATTCAAAGAGAAAATCTTTGAGAATACGAGGTATAATTAGCGTACAGAAGATGATAGCATGTAGATTGTCGCTTTTTGCCGCATTATTTAGGATTAGAAGCATGTTTAATGGACCTACATGCAGAGGTTTTTTTAACAGAACTTTTCCATTTGCAGTGGTTAATTTTTTATAATTTGTAAAGTCCAGGTTTTATTATATTCTCTCCGTCCCTTTAATTTTACTTATCAGGCAGTGCGCAAAATCTTAGACAACATTTAAAAAATTGATAAGTCCACTGCTAAAATTGTGCTTGTGGGGTAATGAACTATTAAGTCAGGTGTATTTTTTTGAGTTAAGAAAACATAAATTAATTTGAGAAATAGAATTTTATTTGTCTAGAGGAACACAGTTGCATGTTTTCCCTCGCTCTTATATGTGTGTGTATAAAAAAATTTAATCTTTGCATGTATGTAGTTGCTTAATTTATGTTATTTTTGTTTCCTTAAAATTTGTTTCAAATGATCTGTATTTGCACCGCATCTTTTAATTGTTTTACTTTTGCTCTTTCTTTTCTCCATCGAAATTCTTATATAATCCAAATACATATAGCGACAGTGGTCACTTTTGGCAAATATTCCATCATGTAGGCGAAGGGGAGTTCCTGACTTGCTCCAAAGATATGAACTCAGAGCTATTTTATGCGGTTCTAGGGGGCCTGGGACAGTTCGGCATCATAATCAGAGCAAGAATAGTCTTGGAAAAAACACCAACAAGAGTAAGGATTTAAACAACAAAAATTATTTATTTATTCCTGATCTCACATGCACGCTCTCGATCGATATATGCATTAATTAATTAATTCTATCCTTAATTTCCCTAGGCAAAATGGATCAGATTGCTTTACAGCGATTTCTCCATGTTCACAAGAGACCAAGAACATCTCATCTCAACCTATTACACTAACAATGGCCCAGACTATGTAGAAGGCTCCCTCATCACAGACCACACCCCTGCAAATAACTGGAGATCATCTTCATTTTACTCATCTTCCCATCAATCCAAAATCCATTCTTTGTTGAACACCAAACAAGGCTCAGTCCTCTACTCTATAGAACTCGTCAAATACTACGACCATCAAAATGCAGATACCATTGATCAGGTACGTATACCTACAATACTATATATGACTTCCATCTACGCACATTTATACATACAATTGTTTTATATAATCCCACATATATACATAATACATACTGCAGGAAGTTGAGTTGTTGCTGAAAGATCTGGACTTCATTCCTGGTTTTACTTTCAACAAAGATGTTACCCTCTTTGACTTCCTTAATAGAGTTGGGATTAGCAGAGATCATAACCACATGAAGTACTCATCATCAGAAGGCCAACTGGAAGCTCATCCGTGGCTTAATCTCTTCCTGCCAAAGTCCCGGATCATCGACTTCAATGCTGGTGTTTTTCTCAACATCATCCGCAAGCATAACCAGACCTCGGGCCCCATTCTTTTCTATCCTTTTAACAGACAAAAGTACTCTTCTTACACCCCACTTTAATTTTCGTTGTTTTTCTTGTTTTGTTTGCATTAATTCGAAACATTCATAATAAAATTCTTTAATTATACGGACTTCAAATAATTAATACACTGATCCTGCATGCAGATGGGATGATCGAATGTCTGCTGTTATACCTGATGAGGACATCTTCTACACCCTAGGACTGCTGCACTCGAGTAGGCCAAGCGAATCAGATGTTTTTGATGAGCTAAATAGGGAAATAATTGAATTCTGTGAAGAGTCTGGCATCAAGATCAAGCAGTATCTTCCATATTATAAATCCAAGGAAGAATGGGTGAAGCATTACGGCCCCAAATGGGACACTATTCTAGAAAGAAAAGCAAAATTTGATCCGAGAATGATATTATCTCCCGGCCAAAGAATTTTTTCTTCTATCATGGACGCTGAAATGTGAGTTTGTGTGGATTGCTTGGAACTAGAATTTTATGTAGAATAACTCGGTTTAATCATGAATTAGCTTAGTTATTCTAGTGGTCAGTACCTTAATTAGTTCAGTCTTAATCTAAAATTTGTAATGCATATCTTGCGCAAGGGATATTGAATGAGAACGAATGGGGCGGTTTTCTTTAGTGCCGTTTGGATATGCTTTCAAACCCATTTTTTTATTTTCTTTCATTTTCAAAAATTAAAAAATTAATTATGAGTTTAAATTTAAAAATAAAATGATATTTGAATATTTTGTCAAAATGTAATAATGACAGTAGGTATGGCGTTGAAAGTTAGGATTTATAGATTTTTAAGTTTAAAAAAATTTATTTTTTAAAATATATATTTTATTAATTTAAAAATGACAGTAAGTATTTTATGTTAAATTAAATTTAAATTTGATTGACCTGGTAGCAGGATAATAGGATATATTTAAAAAGAGAGTGAAAAAGAAAATGAGAATTTTTTTTGAGTGAAAATGATTGAAAGTTGATAACTTTCTATTTTCATTTTATAGAGAAAATGAAGAGGGATGGTGAAACAAAATCAAATGGGGTCTTGGGAATCTCTCTCTCTCTCTCTCACACACACACATACTCTTACACTTATATATAAAAATTGGTACGCGTGATTTTGAATTTTATAGTGAAAAATATTACAAAAATATTTTGATCTCATTGGTTTTGAATGAACATTTCCTTTCATGTATATTAGATTATGTTGGCATTAAATTTTAAAGAGAAAAATACGCACACAAAAGAAATTCTCACTTCAAATGATATTATATTGTGCTTTATATATATACCTTTTTCCCCCTATTTGTTTTTTCTTTTCCCTACTAAAATTCAAGTTCCAAACTCATATATCCTATATAGATCAAACATAGGATTTTCATTTTTTTTGCTTATTTGGTTTTTTAATGCAAGACCTTAGTCCATCCTTTTTTCAATTAAATAATCTTTTATACTTATTAAAAACTTTAGAAAAAGTTCATTGCTTTCACATTCGTTGTCAAAATCATTGAAATTAGGGTTAGAGTATAGAGTAATGTGATGCCTATTTGTGAGGCGGTTCTCTTTGTTGGTTTTTGGAGGAGTTTTTGTGTTGGATTTAATTTGTATTTTGAAGAGATATATAAGAGTGTATAATATCAACAATGGAGGAAGCTAACAGAGAGAAGAAAGGAATTCAAAAGTCTATTTCTATTTCTTGTTTTTTCACACTTTTATGGCTACAGTCAAATACAAAGCATAACTATTTAAATACAAAATATAAGTAACTCAAAAGATACAATAATAAATATAATATTTGAGCATACAAAAAGGTAGCCACTCTTTTCTCTTGTTTCATGCACCAACATCATTATTTTGTATTAACACGTTAATTATTTTGCTATAGCACATTACTTACTGTTTGCAACACATTAATTGACATTTCTCCCCTTTAGTGTGTTGATCCATAACTTCAAGAAGTTCCATCATCCTGCGAAATTTCTCCTTTGGAAGAGACTTGGTAAAAATGTCAGCAAGTTGATCTTCAGACTTGCAAAAAGTGAGTTGGATTTCACCATCTTTAATTGCTTCACAAATGAAAGGATACATGATTGTAATGTCATGAGTTTGATTATGAAAAACTAGATTCTTTGTCATTGAAATGGTTGATTTGTTATCACAAAACAATTTAGTTGTTGCTTATTGTTTCATTCCAATATCTTCGAGAATTTGGCTCAACTAAATAGCTTGTGAAGTCACTAAACTAGCTGAAATATATGTAGCCTTTGCTAAAGATTAAGCCACTGATTCTTGCTTCTTTGAGGCCTAAGAAAACACACTTGAATACTCTTCATATCATCAAAACTGTTGGAATAGTGCCCTACAATCAATTAGATTAGCGTGTATCACTACTCCAATGAGACAATTTTGATTTAATGATATTCTATAAATGACCATCTTTATCTTATGCATTTTATAATATTCTTCACATGTATTTGGTTGAAGCCCTAAAATCAAATAAGACTATAAGACTGGATCATGCATATGATGATGATCATGAAACAAGTCTCTATGGTCATAATTTTGAGTATTACAAGTCATAGAATCTTAAAAACAGGGCATCTAAGATTCATATAGATTTATATTAACGATGCATAATCCAAAGAGTTGGATATTACCTCATTCCATGGGCAACTTGTGTGCGAAATGGATGCACATTAATGAGTGCTTGTTAGAGAATAAGTTCACTAAAAACTCACTTAGAAAATCTATAAGGCAGCCGAAGTGGCTTGTTGGTAATGAAAAATTCTCTACCTTATGATAGTGCATATAATTAGATTTTTGACTTAAGGTTCCATGGTAACTTTGTACTTAGGTCCTTGTGCTTTGATTTTGTCCAAGCCACTTAGTAGGTTGCTTGAGACTCAGGTTGCGCACAAGTTACCTATGTATGGAGATTGGTGAGTTCTAAGGAAGGATCAATTTGCTCATCATGAAGAACAAGTTGATCTCCTACATATTCTATAATGATCGACTTCGAAAAATTCTTGCACAAAGTGGTATGATAATTTGTAAAAGGAGTTTTTCAAAGTTGATATTGCAAAAGAATTCAACACTTTCGATGGATATTTCCGATAGAATGATAAATTGCTGATGAATCTTCGATGGAGTTTTTATTATAAAAAAAATCCTCATCACAATTTTTTTCCCCTCTGATGCCTCCATCAGAAAATTTTCCTACAGATTTCCATCAATGGACTTCTGATAGTTTCGAATTGTGATATTTTTGTTGCTTTTTCAGTGGGATCTTCTGAGGGAAAATTTTCTGATGCCTTTCTATCAATTTTTTGATGGTTTTCTTATAATATTTTTGATTTATTCTTTTATGTTTTCCATAGAAAATTAGATGGATTTCTTATGGGTAATTATTAGAATTATTATTTATTTATAATTATTTTCATCGGAAGGCTCTCAATTTTTTGTTAGAAATTTATTATTTTTTAAAAATACTTTTCAAAAATTTATTTAATTATACATGTAATCTATTCACATGTCCTGAATATAAAATAATGTACAATTATAATATAAAAAAATTAGGAATAAATGGAACAATAATTTAAAACAAAATATGATTTTATAAATAAAAGTTTTAAAAGTTATAATTTGTAATTACATCAATAAACAGAAAAAAACAATCCTTTCTAGTGACCGCCAATATTAGCATCATCACCGAAGTTGAAATAGTCATCATGTTCGATGCCATGTTGATGTTGGTCGTCATGCTTGCCCTACTAAGGACCAAGGGGGAGGGGGGCACAAGAGCTTGACGGAGTATCCTTTTGTATGACGAGTCGAGTGATCAAAATTTGGCATTGCGCCAAACTACTCTAAGAACATGCTCTGTATATCATCAATAGTGACTTGCAAATGGGCTTCCAATTGGGCTGCAATTGATGCACTAGGCTCCTCCTGAGGCACGCTAGTGTAGTAGGGCGACTACTGGTAGCTCAACCCATAAACTCACCCTTTCTTCTTGGGGCCACCCACAGTAGAAGTCCACAACTCATCCTGAGACTGCTAGGTCTCTACGTTGCTCCTAACACCCTCTAGTTAAGACTAGGACTGTAGTGCCTACTGAAAGCTCTTTTGTAAGGTATAAAAATAACTATATGAATTTGATATAGTGTAATTAAAATGATCTTATGTCATATGTAATAAACTTACAATAGCTCTTCTTGCCATCTTGTTTACCCAGCTCCTATCGACCCACCTCTGGTGAATAGAGCAAAAACCTTCTCCATCGTTAGGGCCTTTTGCAATTTTCGAGTCTATATAAAGAACAAGAGAATAAGAATTGACATAGTTATGGTTTATGTACATAATACTAAACTATAATGATTACAAGAAAAAATTCGCAAAGTTTCCCTAAAAATGTTCTCTACTACCCCCCCCACCCCACAAAAGAAAAAAGAAAAAAAGAAAAAAAAATGCTCATCAACAGTACAAAAAATGATAACACAATATCATTTGGGAAGAGCAACAACCCTTCCCCATCAACCAAAATATTAACAAAAACTACAAAAAAATATGCTTTTTGCTACAATATTTTTTTACTTCACTAAAAATAATGTAGTAGAAAAGGACTATTTGCTATGATTTTTCTATTGTAGTATAAAATTTTAAATGTGGTAAAATCATATTAAATACTACATCTTACTGTAGTAAAAGATATATTTATTTACTATAATTTCACGTGAAGTGAATAACATATATTATATTTACTATAATTTTACATAAATCGTGGTAAAAATATGATGATTTACCATGCTTTTTCATTAGTGAAGTAAAAACAATAAAACTTGTGAAAGTTTGGTAGCAAAAATTAAAATCTTAAATCGAATTTTTCACTAGAAAAAAGAAGGTAAAATATATTGAAAGATATGTTTAATAAATGATATTTGAGGCAAAAAGGAGTTGCTTTTAATTTTTATTATTAAAAAAATTAGCTAATTAATTTAATTCTAAATTAACAAATAAAACCTCCCAAAAAAATTCTTAAGTACTCAATGTTTTAATTAGTTGTAAAATAAAATTTTTATTGCAATTATTATTAAAAAATATTTGATTAATAAATCAAATACTTAATTTAGCTAGTTAGCAAAGTCCCTTAAAATAGTAGAAAAACCCAAGTTTCTAGGTAAATAAGAATTTGCCTCCAATATTTTTACTCTCAAGAAATTGATTAATTAATTAAATATATTTAAATTGGCTAATTAGCAATAAAGTGGCCATTGGCCTGGTGGCATCATCGTCTCATGCATAAGTGTAAAGTCAAGAATTCGAGTTTTAATGAACTCATGGCGTGTGTGTGCAAAACTAATTTTATTTTTACTACATTTAATTGGGGTGAAAAATTATTTAAATATTTACTACATTTTTCGAAGCCTGGCGATTAACTACTATATACTACACTTTTTTAATTATGGTGAAAGATAATAGTGTATTTGAAAGATTTTTTACCGCACATTAAATTTGTAGTAATTGAAGATAATTTTATAGCGAAAGACAATTACCATAGTTGAAAAAGTGTAGCTAAGCTTTTACCTCACTTGCAATGTTTATGGCTAGAAAGGTGTAGCACAAGCCTAGTTAATAATTTTTTATTATACTTAATTACTATTTACTATTCATATTTAACTGTAGCAAAAAGAAAATCAATGAATGGGAAGGGCACCAACCCTTCCCTATCAACCAAAATATCAATGAATAACAAATAAGAAGGCTACTAACCCTTCCCAATCAACCATATCAAACAAAGATTATAAACATAACAGAAAGTAACATAATATTATACACTAAGTTTACTAAAGTTTAAAAGTTAGGAAACTTAACGCTTGGCATGTGTCGTGATGGATATATTCCCTTTGGTATGGAAGGATTCATTGGTCTTAGAAGGTCTTAGAAGCTTGGTTCTTCTTAGCCTATGAGGACTTCTTTTGAAAATCTTAGGACTGCCAATGCTAGTAGAGGGTAACCTAAGTGTCCTTGCTAATCAACTCTGGCCTCTTGCCCATCTACCGAGCGTGGTCATACATGTTATTCAATCAGTGACCCTCTTTAGCATCAAAGCCCCTTTGAAAATGACCCTCATGCGGCGGGTTCCAAGTGATATATCTCTGTGAAATAAAAGGAAATCAATTAGTGTAATTGCAATAAATAGATATACTTAATTATTACAAGTAAATATACTTATAGCATTCATATATCTTCCATTCCCTGAACATCAAGTTTCAAAGGGCCTAGGGGATATCCGACTAGGTCCTATAGGGCTCTTGTCCTTGTTCTTGATCACCCATTTCAAGAATTTGGTACTGTCGAATGAGGGCATATAGCCACATAAAATAATTCTTAATATTAATATGGAAATATTAAAATAATAATAAAATAATATTTATATAACAATTTGAACTCACATGTAATGTTCCTCGAGACACAAGTATACCTTGCCAAAATAATGGGATGAGGGCTTTGATCCTCCCTCATCTAATGCTTGGCCGACTAAAGAATAGACTACTGGTGATGCTACAGTTGCTGATGTGGAATGATCCAGTAGAGCAGTAGGGGATGGTTGAGTGCCAAGTGGAGTGATAGATGGTGATGGAGTGCTTGTGGGTAAAGTGGATAGTGGCAGGGATGAGTAATGTTGTTATGAGTGTAAGTATGGGGAATGGTATGTGGATAATCTCATAGCAACAAAAGAGAACGAGGGAGGAGTACTATGGCTTCTGGTGGGAGATAGGCGTGGGGTAGGCATAAACCTATAACCAACCGACAAGGTGGTGGGAGATTAGTTTGTGGGCAAGTGTGTTGCCGGGTAGAGGAATTCATCCCCTTACCCCTGCCAGAACCTCGATCTTGTGTGATGGTAAGGGGACAAAAACTAAACTGATTTGTCATTTATAAAATAAAAACAAACATCACATAAGGACAATAGTTAATATTATTATGACCACTTAATATGTATATACGTTAAATGCATAAGAATAGTTAACAAATAGACTCGATAAGGCACACTAGTTTCAATAGACATTTAGATAGAATACATTAATCACTAATTTGATAAATACTGTAATGCTCCTTTTCCAATAAGGAGTTGGATGATATAATAGGCTACATAGTAATTAGAGATAATGATAATTCTTGGGGTGGCAATTTAGATGGGTTGGGTGGGTTTGGGTTCAGTCAAAGTAGGGGTACTATATAAATTTGCTCAACTTAAACCCAACTTATTTAATTTTCAATTCGATAAGCATAAAACCAAACCCAACCCACTCCAAATTAGGTTAATTCGGGTCAATCTATTTATGAATTACGTTAACCTAATAACCTAAAAACCCACAACCTACTTAACCTATTATAAAAATTGTGCTTTTTAATGGCAAAAAAACTGATAATGTAAACTATATTTTTTCATTGTTTGTTGATTTGACTTTCATAGTCTATTTTCATCAGCACATAAATACTTGTACAGCACGAACAATATTTTAATAGTTATTAACTTGATGGATTTGAAAACCTATACTTTTTTGCACCACAAACCACACACTACCTTTCTAATTTTGCGGCACACACTAACATTGGCATATGATGAAAAAACTTTCATAATTCTCCAAGCTAAAGCAGACTACATCATGTTAGTACTGGAATTGCTAAACACATCATAGTTTACCAAAATTCAAAAGTTAAAAACTCTAATTTTTGATAAATTGAAACCACAAATTGCACAATATTAATAGAAATAAAACACACATATAACAGGATCAATAGTAAAAATTATTAAACTAAAACTTTATTTGGGTAAGGTAGATATTAAACTAGTCTTCATGCAGACATAATGAAACACCATCACTATTCACTAGATTTAGGAATGCCGATTGTGTTAATTTTGGTTATATTCAATAGAAAGAAGATATCACAATAAAATTGCTTGATTGAGAAAGAAGTTGTATCCATAGAGTTCCATGAACATATGTGTATCAAGGCTGCTGAAGTTGAAATAAATTAGAATTTCCTCAAGAGCTAAGTGGATGAGGAGATAAATAATGGAGGAAAATGAGTGGGGGTCGCTAGGCACAAGAAAAAAAGGGACAAAACTATGGCTTTATTTTTTTCACCTTATCTTTTAGTACTTTACACTTTTAGTAGTAGTTTCATATGATAATAGTCAAAAAAATTTAGATCATATTGGGTTAATGGGTCATTCAAGAAGCAATTTCGGGTTGGTTTGGTTAACTTGTGACCCAATCCAAACCCACCCAAAATTTTTAGGTTATATTTTGGGTCGACCTAGTTTCAATCCAACCTGATAAGTCCCAACCCAAACCCACTAGTTTCATATCGATTTTATGTTAGGTTGTTGGGTGGGGTTAGAAATTGCCACTCCTCATAATTCGATTATACTTGGATAGAATATACTTAATTGTTAGTGAAAGTTTTGGTTAAAATTTAATTTTAGATATGTAGAATATATCATTCATTCATCTAATATATACTTCAAACTTCCTATCTACTCGGCTCGTGGTTGTAGTAAGAGGATAGTTTTAATGGTCCATTGATGTTCCAATGCTTGATATATTGTCATTTACAACAATAGATTCATGTAGACAAAAAGATTGAAGAATTTAGCTATTGGTTCGATAATTATGCAATGACTCCCTACCAGAAATACCAGTACTGTGGAAAATTATTCTACGATCAAAATTATTCACTTGAGGTCAGGCTTAAGTAGATTTTCAACTAATGATTGTAGAATAATTTTCCATAGCATTGACATTAATCTTTAGGAGTCATTACATTTGTCTTTGTTAGGGTTGTTAGAATAGCATTGTGAAGTTTAGATGATGAAATTTTTATTTTTTTATGTTTCTAGCTTTTGAAAATCTTTGAGATAGGTGGGTTGAGATGAGTTTGAATGGGAAGTTGGTTGGTATAATAAGCTATATTGTAATTAGAGGTTTGAAAAACTTTGAGATAGAATAACTTTGCGATAGAATATACATCATTTTTAGTTAAAGTTTTAATCATTTAAATTTAAATTAATTTGTAAGATATACATTTAGAATAAAATAGAACTTAGTTTCCATTTGTAATCTACCTTGGTTAATATTTCAGGTAGTCTAAGTTATCTAATATGATGTTTTTAGATTATTTAGTTTGAATAGTATTTTTTTATGGTCTCGACATTAATTATTATTTTGTAAGTTACCATAGATATTTTAAATAGTCTAAGTAGCCCTATAATTTATCCTAGATTCAGTTTTAAACTAAAAAGGCCTCATTTGTTTCAAAGGATTGTGCATAACAGATACATAATCCAAGCATTTCGGCCTCTTGGTTAGTATACTTTGGAGCCCATGATTGACAAGTGGTCTGGCATTTATGATGATTAATTCTAGGTAATCCTATAAGTTATCCTAACACACATTTTCTAAGCATAATAAAATATAAAGGTAATTAAATAATCCCAATAAGCCAACATGCATTTCCTAACATACTAGCATACCAAAATAATTAAATAATTCAAATAAACCAACATGTATTTCTAAACATTTCTAAACAATTAATTTCTAAAACCAACATGCATTTCTACACAAGTAATTATTGAAAAACAAAATACGTTTCTAAATAATTTATTTCTAAACTAACATGCATTTCTAGACAATTACAATTAAAGAAATAAAGATATAAAAAAAATTAAGGAAACTAACTAGGGCGTGCGAGCAGTGAGGAGAAGCATGTATTGGTGTGGGTGTGGCGAAGCAAAAGGAACGACAGTGGTAGTAGGCGTGTCTGCAGTGGCGGCGGTGAAGAGAAAGGTGGGAATGCTCAGAGAAAAAGAAAGAATTGGTGAAAGAAAGAAGAAGAAATGGGGAAGAAAAGGGCAAGCAGTCGATTTAATTGAGTTTTCTGCTGGAAAATAAGTTTTTTAAAATCAGATAAATTCAATTTTCCAATGGAAAATCCATCGGAAGACCTTTGAAAAATGTATTCCTATAGAAATTTTCATTAGCAATCTTCATGCATTTTCGCGCCAAATCCCTCCAAATTTACACATGATTTTTTGACGGATTTATGATAAATTGTATTCCCTTGTAAATACTTCAAAAATTTCAAAGGAATGCATTCCATCAAAACATTATGGTTTTATTTTTATTTTTATTTTTATTGTGAGGTTATAAATTAAAACTGGACATCAACAATAGATGCATAATTATTGAGGCTAATAAGGAAATGATAAATATCTTACTGATATCGGATAACCCAATAGGCCCAGCCCAACAATTATCGACTCTAGAGTATGCTTCCAGGCCTACTTCACATCTAAAGCCTAATTATGCTTCTAAATCCAGTTAGGCCATCGAACATCGCCTTTTCTCTTTAGGTCGACCATAACCTCCAGGTCGAGTGAATTGTTCTTGACCCTATCTAACAGAAAGCTTCAGGCTACTTATTCTCTTCAACTATTTCTCTAGTTGAGCACTTTCTATGGTCGATCATCATCAACCAAAGTGCTCCCTTCGATGTCGAATCATATATTTACCACAGTTAATGCCTTTACAATCAGTATGTCTCCACATTAATGGCACATGCCGTCCCAGTACTACCCCTGCACCATGATCAGGAAGCGTACCTCTACAGTACTATTCTCTCAGGAAAGTAATAGGTGATGCCACCTGAAATAGTACAAGGACGAGAAATGACCTATAGCTCCAAGGTAAGGACAAAAACCCTCTACACTTAATAGAGGCATCGTAGACATAATATTCACCTGGAGCAGGCTATAAATATCCCATTGCCAGCCACCCTTAAGGTATGCCATTTTCACTATACGTTCTTTCTCTGCTGCTTGATTCCCTTACTTAACCATACTAACTTAGGTACTGAAGTACCTTCATCGAGGGTACCTCGACTAGTTTGATGTTTGCTAATGGTTGTAGATCTCAACCCAAGGAGATTTCATGTTTGGATCATTCAACCACCTTGGTCGAGTTAGCCCAAATATTATCCTAATCCAGTAAAACACCTTTCAACCTCATCATTTTTGGCATCGTCTATGGAAAACTTGAAATCACAATCGAAAGAATGGTGAACACTAGGCAAGCTGCCTCTCAGAGGGAGAAAAATAGAAGGACATCGTCTCTTTCTCTCCCTTAGCCTCAGCAAGGATCAGATGCACTTGGACCCAGCACTTTACTAGAGCAAGTTGTTACCTTGACCATGTCCCAACTAATGCAGCTAATAAATGAGCAAATCTTCTCCTAAATTTTTGCTTAGCTTTTTGCCGCGCTGACTAGTTACATGACCATGCTTGCCTTAGATGCTAGTATAACCTCGCAACCACTACTACTAAAAGAGAGGTCCTCTAAGGACAGTGACAGTCATCCAAAGTCCAAGCATTTGCCAACCAGACAAGAAGCCAGCCCTAAGTGCCTCCATAAAGAGAGGGGACGACTAGAGCTATGGAAAGAGATTGCTAATTCTATAGACCATTACGTTCGACCTAATTGAGACCAAAGTGTGATAGGGTCAAACATTTGAGATCAAACCAGTATGAAGAGATTGGCAAATTAGCGGATCATGCAGCTCAGGCCATTTGAGCCCTGCAGGGCGATAAGGTTGAGCAAATGAGTCCTTAGTTCAACCACAACATGACCCAGGAGAATCGGGAGGAGTGTGAAGAAATTTCTCACTAAGTCCAGCAATTGAATATATGCCTCAATGAGATCTCGAGGAGAAACATTAAAAGATGCCCAACCCTAATGGCCCCTAAAGGTCTCGCCGTGAAAGAGAGTCACCGTTCATACAAGTGATAATCGACAAGCATATTGCCATCAATGAAAAGGTCTCAATTGAACTCCCACAATATAATGGTTTAACTAATCCTAATAAACACCTGATGCAATTCGAGCACATGATGTAACTGCATGAACATAATGAATACATACACATAAAGATGCTGGTTACCACTTTTCAAGGTATCGCACTCGATTAGTTTATCAAACTTGAGCCAGCATTGATATATTCCTACAACTAGCTGTGTGATAAATTCCTGTACTAGTTCGCCAGCCAATGAAAGGTGAAGCACCCCTACACCTATCTCCACATCATGAAGTAGAACAAGGGAGAGTTATTTCATGACTTCTTTACCAGATTCAACACTAAGGTGTTAAAGATCGACAACCTTAGGATCGAGTTTCTGATTGATGTGCTTTTTTTGGGGCTTAGACATAAATAGTGCACCAATGCTTTGGTGTGGGAAGGCCTACGATCGATGAAAGCGCTGCTTGACTTGATAGAGAGATACATGATTCAAGAGGAGATGAATAAATTGAAATTTGGCAATCTTGAGGTTGAGAGAAAGAAAAACAAAGAGAAAGATGACCAACAGTAGAGGAAAGGTCATCGACTCCAATCAAACATTTCCATAATTACACTCCGCTCAACCACATGAGGAAAGAGGTACTATTCATAATCCAGCGCGACAACCTTCTCAAGAAACTAAGGAAGCTTATTGAGACTGAGGCAATGAAAAAATTAAAGAAATATTACCACTTTCACAAGCAAAGAGGCCATGACATAGAAGATTGCTTTAATCTATATGATAAAATTGAGAGGCTAATCAGACAAGGCCATCTAAAGCAATATGTCGTTGAAGGCATCAGGGCAAAAAAGGGCAAAATCAACTAAACCCCCTGTAGAAAAAGATCGATCAGCTCGAGGATGGATGATCAAGGAAAAAAACCCATCCGTCCATTTGAGTAGTGATTGATATAATTGCAGGAGGTTCCACTAGGGGGACTCAAACTCAACGGTGAGATAGATGCAGAGGAGGCTAGAGCCGACCAAAGCCTACCTAATCAAAATAATGTTCCATGTGTCTACCAGTGCAGAGCCCATCTCTTTCACCAACGATGACTTGACCCATCTCAAAGGAAAAAGCATCGACCATAAAGTTGATTGTCCCATGGTGGTCTTCTCGAGATTGCCAACTTTGAAGTAAGAAAGGTTTTGGTTAATAATAGCAGCTCTGCCAATATTATTTTTCTCTCAACACTGAAAAGGATAAACCTAAGCCAGCTAAAATTTGAGCTCATGCATACCCCTCTAGTTAGATTCTAGGGATGGAAAATCACACCAGAAGGCTCCATCAACCTCTTTACATCATTTGGGGAGGTGCCCCATAGAAGAACGCTTATGATAAGCTATCTAGTTGTCAAAGCCCTATTTGCTTACAATGTCATAATTGGTCGACTATCTCTCAAAGATTTTCTAGCCATTATATCAACTTATCATATAAAAATCAAATTCTCGACTTTGGCAAGCATGGGCGAGCTGCTATGCAACATTAAGAAAGCCGATGATGTTATATAATTTTGGTCAAGTAGAGTGAGCAGAAGGCTCGATTACAACTAAAGACCTCAGGGGATGCCCTAGTAGTGAAACTCGATAAGGGTCAAGCTAGTAAGAAGAGAGTTAGAAGATACTAGAGTGGAGCTCATCGGGGAGTTCAAAATGGTCGAGCTAGAGCTTGAGAACCTTGATAAGACCACCAAGATCAAAAAAGATATGGCCACCACATGAAATGTCTCATGGTTAATTTCCTATGGAGAAACATTAACATCTTTGCCTAGAAGGCATCCGACATCCAGGGAATCGACCCTAGTGTAATCGTTCATTACCTTAATGTTGACCTCTTGTATGAGCTCGTCAAGTAGAAGACAAGAACCTTCAATTGTGAGAGGTGCCAGATCATCAAAGAGGAAGTCAGTAAACTCTTAAATGCAAGCTATATTATACAAATTCATTACCTATCTTGGCTTTATAATGTTGTATTTGTCCCTAAGAATGAGGGACAATAGTGCATGTGTAACAATTTCACTTATTTAAATAAAACTTATCTTAAAGATCCTTACCCTCTACCTTACATAGATTTATTAGTAGATTCTACGGTTGGTTGTGAACTGTGAAGTATGATGGATGCCTTCCAAGGGTATCACAAGATATTCATGGCCCCCAAGAATAGGGATAAGTCTTCTTTTGTAGTCCTTAATGGAGTCAACTGCTTTTTGGTTATACCCTTTGGACTCAAAAATGCTAGAGTAACCTACTAGAGACTGGTCAACTTTATGTTCAAGAATTTGCTCGACCTCAACCATACCTTTGCCATTTTATGAGTATTTGGCATGAAGTTAAACACAAATAAATGTACGCTTAGAGTTCAAGAAAGCAAATTCTTGGGTTATATCCTTAGTCAAAGGGGCATTGAGGCCAATCCATAGAAAATTCAAGCTGTGTTGGACATTGATCCCCTTCAAATAGTCAGAGATGTACAACACCTGTTTGGGAGGATTATAGCCCTTGGAAGATTCATTACCCGTTTGGTCAACAAGAGCCTACCTTTCTTCAAGATTCTTAGAAATACCAAGAAGTTGGGTTTTCAGTTGAATGAACAGTGTGATCAGGCTCTGGTCGAATTAAAGTAGTACTTGTCCTTGCCCCCCATGCTCACCAAGCTGGAGCTCAAAGAAGTACCATACATCTATTTGGCTGCTTCTAAAGCATCGATCGGCTCAATCTTGGTTTTGATAAAAGATGAAAACTATTGACCAGTTTATTATTGTGGTGAGGTGCTACAAAGGCTGGAGCATAACTACTTGGAGATTGAGAAGTTCGCCCTAGCATTAGTCACTACAGCTCGAAAGCTGTGACCATACTTTCAGTCTTATGTAATGATAGTATTGACAAATTAGCCATTAAAACAAGTAATTTCAAAGTCGGATATGTTGGGGAGGTTAACAAAATGGGATATTAAGTTGGGAGAGTTTGATATCACCTTTCAACCTATACAACTATCGAAGCCTAGGTTTTGGCTGACTTCATCACTAAGTTGGTTGATCTCCCTAAATAAAGTGGTGGAACCCCTCTTATATGGATCATCGACCACATCAGAAGGTGGAGCAGGAGTAGCTCTTTGTTCCCCCTCAACGGAAAATAAGATTTCACGATCAATCTTGATTATGTAGTTGCCAACAACGAGGCTGAGTATGAGACCCTCTTTGCTAGAATGAGGATGGCACTCAATTGAGGGGTTGAGCACCTGGTAGAAATCACAAACTGCCAATTGATCATAGAACAAATCAAAGGAAAATTTGAGGCTAAAGACTTCACAATGAGCTAGTACCTGGTAGAGGTTAGAAGACTATAGTAGTCATTCAAAAAGTTTACTCTCAGTTAAGCACCTCAATCAGAGAACAAGCGAGTGGATGCTCTGTCCAAATTTGCTAGCTCGACCAGAGTTATAAGAGACAGAACAATAACTTTTTTGATCATCGACAAACCTTCAATAGGAATCCTCAAAGAAAATTTTATGGGGAGTATCGATGAGACACATCCTTCATGGAAAGATCCAATAAAACTTTACCTGAGTCATGGCATAATTCCTAAAGATAGAAATGTGGCATACAAGCTTTGAGGACAAGCCGCCAAGTTTGTGCTCGATGAACACATCTAGTTTCATAAAAGGTCGATCTTCAGACCACCTTTGAGGTGCCTGGATCCCAACCAGGCTCACAAGGTCTTAAAAGATATCTACACAGGTATTTGTGGGAACCATTTAGGAAGAAGATCCCTTGCCCATAAGATCATTAGATACAGATACTTTTGACCCACTCTACCAAAAGACGTTGATTTTGCTTGAAAGTGTCTATCACGCTAAGTCCACTTGAACCTCCTGCATCAACCCGCTATGCCAATGGTCAATGTTCAGAATGCATCTCCATTCAACTAGTGGGGGATCGACATTCTTGGATCATTGCTAAAGACGATGGGTTAGAGAAAGTTCATAATTGTGGCAGTTAAGTATTTCACCAAGTGGGTTAAGGCCGAAGTTGTCCCAAACATAACTGACATGGGTATCAAAAGTTTCATCTAGAAAAATATTATTTATCATTTTAGTCTCCCTAAGATCCTCATTTTAGACAATTGGGTGCAATTTTGGAGAATAAACAGCCAAAGTTGAAGAGAGGCCATAGGGATCACCCACCACTTTACTTCAGTGGGGAAATCTCAATCAAATGGCCATATGGAGGTAACAAATAGAATAATTCTTGACCATCTAAAAGCCATAATACAAGGGACAGGGTCGAGCTAGGCAGATGACCTCATTGGGGTGTTATGGGTGTATAGGACTACCCCTATTTTACCATAGGTCATAGCTTTTATATTTTAGTTTATAGTTTTGAAACAATCATCCTCTTTGAACTCATATAACACACAGTTCGAGTGATCCACTTTAATCTAATCAAAAACACATCCAAAAGAAAACTTAACTTGAAGATAATTGATCAGTGGAGATAAGAAGTTTATAACACCATGCAACGCTATAGATCAAAGATAGCAGAGAACTACAATAAAAGGGTTAGGCTGTGCTATTTTAAGGTCAAAGACCTAATTCTCAAGAAGGTAGAAATATCCAAGAATGACGACTGATGAGGTTGAAAGCTGTATATAGCGAAAGGATACTATTTAGGATAGATTCGACCAGAGAAGTTGAGCAATCCAACTAATGTTCTTCTCAAGGTTTAAAATCTGTAATAACAACAGACGTTAAACTAGCTGAGGTGCTCCCGGCTAAGACACTTCAATGCTCAAGTTAATTCTGGTTGAAATAAGTTAATCAAACAGATATGGAGAGCTTATAGTGTATTTGGCATTACCTTGAGCGTGGTTGGTTATGAGGTATCTATAGCTTTCTCCCTGTGTGTGATTTGTCAGAGATACCCTTACCAAATGCATTGGGCCCTAGTCTTTGCCAAGGGAGTTGATGGTTATTCTAGATCTTGGTACTATTCCAGGTAGCTTCATTTTTTATTTTTTAGGGTGAATAGTACCTCTGATAGGCACCTCTCTGCTAAAGATAGTGGCAGAGTTGGTGGCAGTGACTGTATCAGCTGTCACATGCTATTAATGCGAAGACATACTGCGTGTCAGAGGAATAAATATGGTGTGAATCTGAGTCAATACCGAAGTGAGTTCCCAAGTTGATATATCATCGAACAAGCTGGGTTGGTCATGGAGAAAGGAGAATATGCTGGAATAGATGAAGATTCTTATCGAGTGAAATCGGTTACCACACACTTGACCAGACAATTATTGTTGAATATGTTGGGCTTATTAGGCAATTCAGAATTGATGTTGGGTTTGTTGGGCTAAATAGGCCTCTTGGACTATCCCATATCATGAGTCCCCCCTACTTACGGTCCTGATCGAGCTTGTTGATGAGTAGGAGTAAGAAGTAGCTAAGCGATTTTTGGGTGGTTATCCATACTCGATTAGGGTTTTTGCAAAATCAACCAGGATTTTTGAATTATCGATCAGGGTTTGTGGTGGTTTTGCTATATTTAATGCACCGGTTACTTCACAGAATACGAAGCGTATGGGGTAAGGTATAATCATAACTGATGCTTGGGTTCCCGCACACACACACCTATAAATAATAGTGATATATGCCTTCATTTATACTTTTGCTGAATCTATTCCTAGTCGAATCTTTGCCTTTGAAGTTCTTCAACCTTTGTATGCTTAGAGCTTGCCAAATATCCACTGTAAGTTACTCTGCCCATTTGTTCTTTTTCTCCAATTTTCTTTTGCAAAAAAATGTCAACCAGTTTTGATAGTAAGGATACTAGGTCTGAGAGTATAGCCTATCAGAGGGAGATTGGGGGTGGGAGCACATCTGAAACTTTTGGCAAAAGGGAGTCAGGTAGTTCAATGAGTGAAAACTCAAGTTCGAGTAGTTCCAATAGCTCGAGTGATGTGAGGGTTATTTCTGAGAGGGATGCTGGCTCGAGTGATGTTTCTCCTACTCAGGGTTGAATATTTAACCCCCATTATTACTCAAAAATAATGTCCAAAATAACCTCTATTGACCTGATACGAATTAGGGCAATGTATCATATCCTTGAGGAGTACGAATTGTTAGTTCCAGGAGCTCAGGTCAGAATGCATCGACCTCCCCAAGGGTGTATAATGGTGTTTGAGGAAGGGTTGAAATGTGGGCTTAGGTTTCCCTTCATGCAAGCGATCGTCGACTTCCTAATAAGTCTGGAAGTCTGCATAACTTAATTACTGCCAAACTATTTTGCCATCTTGTATAGTTTTGCCGTGCTGATGCACTTACATAATCAACCAATCTCCTTTGCGAACTTTTTAAATTTATTTCACCTACCTATGTTGCGAAAGTCGGGTAGTACCAAGGAGTCTGGTTTCTACTACTTGACTACTCGACCGCATCAAAAATTTTTAGTATCACCTGTCTCCCTGCCTCGTCTTATGATCAAGAATAGAAAAAATATTTTTTCTATGTTCGGGGGCCAGGGGGTTTATCATTTTGAGGGGTTGGTGGAGGGGGGTCTATGGAGATGCCAGGGAATCAGACACCTAGTTGGCCTAACACGTTCATTTAGGACTTAGTTGGATTTGGGCACATGGAGGCCTTGATTCTAACTGAGGAAAAGTATTTGGTATTGGCTGGCTTGTCGCTAGCCCTACTCGACCTACCTGAGGGTGATCTTTCCATTTGACTTTGAAGTTTGCTTATATTATCTATGCATGCAGATCGAGAAGACGTAATAGCCTAAAGTCGATTCGAATCCTAAGCCTGCGCTTTAAGAAATGAGGAGTGCTGTCGGGTGGCCATAGCAAGGTGGGAAGGAGCTCCCATAGAACTATCGAGTTCCACACGATGGACCTCTGCTCCTGCACCCATCTAAATTAATCAGACGGCAGAAACTCAGTCAGCTCGCAGGGAAGAGCTTATTTTGAGCAGCCTCACGGGTTGGGGCAAAAGGTTGATGGTCAAGTAGGGGGGCTTGGCCCCTAAAACGTTATAGACAAAGGAAAAAAAAAGCAGCCACAAGCTATGACCTGTTCGAGAAGTCCGGTGATGGTGCCCTATTCTAATTTTTGCGGCTGCATACTTCCTGGTTTGTTACTGACCAAATCAATAAGGTGGATGATTTGACCTCCATCATTTAGGGGGGAATGACAGGCGACAACGCTCTGAAATGGCTCTCATCAGGGCTGTTCATATTTGACTAATAAAAACTAATAAACCTCAACCAGGCTGGGGTCATCCAAGTACTATTCTACAATTGCAACATGGTAAGTACTAGATCAAACACTTCTCATTACATTTTTGCTTTGTTATAGGATTGTGGGGTAACATCCTTGTGTTCCAGATGGGACAACTAGGCTACAACATTTTTTGCTGATCTGAGCTAGCATTGGTGGATAGAGAAGAGTTGCAAGAAAGGAGGATATGGAAACCCTCAAAGTACAGCTCGAGTCCTCCTAACTCCAGATCGAGGAACTAAATAAAAAGATGTCTGCAAGAATAACTTTACTCCAAAGATTAGCAATTGGTCAAGGCAATTGAGGAGCAGTGTCGAATGGACTCCATAATAAAGAAAGCCCACATAGATCTATAGGTGAGTTATACTTCTGGTCGGGCTCAAGGCCATGTAGAGGTGATCAATGAAGCGAGAGAGGCCTTCAACCGCCATGTCCTGAGGATGCGCCAGCAAGTGGTTGAATAGTTCATCCTTAGCCTTGCTTTCTAGGATGCGAGCATGATCTCATCCCTAGATGATGCTTGGGAAGTCTTCCATAGGGCTATAAAGCAGCTCGAGCACATGGGATATGCTTTTTATCCTAAAGACAAGAGCAAAATAAGTCCTACCCTAAATGAGAAACTGGAGCCCTGTCCTGACCTCGAGGAAGGCGAAGTAGAGTAGTCTTTGGGAACAAAAACCATGACTGCTGTGCTAGATGAGCCCTTAATCAAAGCTAAAAAAAAAGTCGAGGTTGATGCTAGGTTAGAGCAGTTGGCCGAGAAATTTGCGTTTGCCAAGGACCTAGTGGTGCAGCTGAGGGAAGAAGAGGTCGACGTTGCGCAGTATGTGCTGTGCTCGACCAACTTCATGAGCAATATCGTTAGGCCTTCCAAACCTTCTCAAGCGGTCTCACCGCTCGCATGTGAAATTCCTGATCCGAACTTTGAATGGCCTGAAGGCGAGCAGGCAGGGACTAGCCAGAACTAATCCAATGATCAATCAGTTGATGAATAAAGATTGCTTTTCCTTCTATTTTATTTTGTTAAAGATAGTTATTGAGTATTTTCACATCGAATTTAATTATCATAATAATGTGTAGAATAACTAATGAATTATCTGGATATCACCATCAAAATGAAGAAAACTGAACAAGGTTGTTATTGATTGTGTCAACTCGTAGTAGCATTGTTTGTTACAAAGCCATTCAACTGCATCATCAATTTTTATTACCTCTTGGTTGACTACTGAGTCAACCACTAGGTTTTTAACAACCCTTCGGTCGACATGATCGACGCGGGTTGGTTAATTTTGATGCTAAAGTTGTGTTGCTACTTAGAGTTGCTGCTTTGTCGACTATAGGGTCAACTATGGGCTTAGCAACATGAAGCCACTTAAATGGCAGCACAAAGCTGCTTATTCATCGACTACGGGATTGACTTGAGTTGTGGTGGCATGAAGCAGCTTAAGTATCTGCGCAAGCTGCTTATTTATCGACTATAGGGTCGACTTAGATTGTAGCGGCATGCCGCTTGAGTGGTAGTGCGAGCTACTTATTCATCGACTATGGGGTAGACTTAGGTCATGGCGGCATAAAGCCGCTTGAGTGGCAGCGCGAGCTGCTTATTCGTTGACTACGGGATCCACTTGGGTTGTGGTGGCATGAAGCCACTTGATTATGACTATGACTCTAAATCGTATCAATACTATTGGAATTTTATTTAGGCCTAAAAACTTCAAAGATACGTACATCATAATCTCAAATGTAAAATTTCCTGAGGTTAATTGCATTCCATGGGCGAGGAAGTTCTTCTCCTTGCATATTAGCTAGTCTATATGTATTGTGTTTTGATACTTTGAGAATAGTATATGGTCCTTCCCATTTCGGGTCGAGCTTGCCAATATTTTTGGAGATTTTAACCTTCTTGAGGATGAAATCTTTGACCTTAAAACAGCACAATCTGACCCCTTTATTATAAGTTTTAGCCATCTTCGACCTATAGTACTACATAGTATTATAGGTTTCTTGGCAACGCTCGTCAATAGTTTTAAGATCAAGTTTCCTCTTCGATGTGTTTCTTAGTGGATAGAAATGAATAACTCGAGCTGTGTATTAAATTAGCTCTGAGGGGATGACTACTTCGGATCCATAAATAAGACTGTTGAGGTATGACCTGTAGCTATTTGAAGAGTAGTTCTGTACGCGTATAACACGCCAGGGAGGTCATCTACCCAATTTGAGCTAGTGTCTTATATTCTGGCTTTCGAATGGTAAAGGATCATTTTGTTGGTTACCTCGTCTACTGAAGTGAAGTGCTGTGCAATCCCTAAAGCTTCACACCAGCCCCTGGTGCTCTTTCTCTGGAATTGAGTGCCGTTATCAAAAATAAAGACTTTGGGTAGACCAAAATGGCATATGATGTCTTTCTATATGAAACTCTTGATGGCCGCATCTGTTATCTTTAGAACAGCCTCCACCTTAGCCCATTTAGTAAAATACTCAACCGCAATGATTATAAATTTTTGTTGTCCCATAAATTTTGGCAGTAAGCCTAGAATATCAATCCCTACTGATCAAAAGGTTAGGAAATTTGAACACTGACCATCGGCGCTATTGGTTGGTATGGTAAATTCGAATGGACTTGACATGAAGTACATTTACGAGCAAAATCCACTGAGTCTTTTAATAATATTGGCCAAAAGTATCCGTACTTGATTACTTTATAGGCCAGGAATCTTTCTCCAGAATGATTGCCACACATACCCGTATAAATGTCTTATAACACCTCTAAAGCCTAATTGTAGTCTAGACACCTCAAAGGGGGGCCAGAGATTGACCTCATGTACAACTGACCATGCTCATCGAGAGAAAATTTGGAAGTTTGACCCTGAAGGCATCGGGCCTCGTTTCTATCCTCGGGGACGATGCCTTGGCTTAGATATAATTTGATCGGAGTATGCCAAGAAGTTGCCCTTCCTTCGATGCTTGTTATCAAATTTTCTTTGAGGGGCCCAATTGATTGTTTATCAGAGACCAAAAATTTGATCTTCTTGTCCCTTGTCCCTATGGTAGAGCTGAAAAATTTCAAAAGAGCATCTGCCCGCTTGTTCTCTGATCAAGGAACTTGAGTAAAAGTGAACCTTTTGAATGGTTGCTGCAACTATTTCACTTAAGCCAAGTATCGGCTCATCGTCACGTCCTTAGCTTTAAAATTTCCATTGACTTGCTCAGCCACTAATTAGGAGTTTGTAATTGTGACCAGGTGCTCAATTCCTCGCTTGAGCACTAGCTTTATTCCTGTGAGAAGGGCTTCGTATTCTGCCTCATTGTTCGTGACTGTATAATCCAACTTTATTGAAAAATCATATTCTTCTGCATTTGAGAAGTGTAGAGCAATGCCTACTCCTCCACCGAATGTGGTTGATGATCCATCAACATGCATGGTCCAAATGAGAAGGGTCTCGGGATCCTTCTCGAGCAAGTTGACTTGCTCCATAATAAAATTCGCCAGGACCTGTGCTTTGATGGCTATTTGAGGCTGAAAAGTAATAACAAATTTTCTCAATTCGATTGCCCATTTGGTCAGTTTTCCAGATGTATTCAGCTTCATTAATACTTATTTCAACGGTTGGTTGGTCAGCACTATAATAGAATGAGATTGGAATATGGTCGTAATTTTTGAGCCGTAGTCACTAATGCTAAAGCAAATTTCTCAATCTCCAAATAATTATACTTTGGCCCGTGGAGTGACTTGCTATAATAGTAGATCAATCGATGGGTGCCATCTCAGGTCGAGACCAGTACTAAGCCGATCGATGCCATCAAGACCACTATATATACTCGAAGTACTTCGCCTAGTTCAGGTTTTGCCAACATGAGGGGCGAGGCCAAGTACTGTTTCAGTTTGACTAGTGCCTGATCACACTGCATAGTCCATTGAAAGCCCGATTTGTTAGTAATTCTGAGAATTTTGAAAAAAGATAAACTCTTATCGGCCAATCTTACGATGAACCTTCCCAAGTCTATAATCTTTCCAACCAACCTTTGAACATCCTGGACTGTTCTCAAAGGGGTGACGTCGAGAACTGCTTGGATGTTTTGTGGATTTGCCTCAATGACTCTTGGCTAACCATGTAGCCTAAGTATTTTTCTTTCCACACCACTAACGTACACTTATTTGGGTTTAATTTTAAACCAAAGGCTCTCAAGATCGCAAAAGTGTGACTGAGGTCGAGCAAGTGATCCTAAGCTTTTTCTATTTTGATAATCATGTCGTCAACATAAACATCCATCGATTTACTAATTTATTCTTTAAACATAAAATTGACAAGTTGTTGGTAAGTTGCTTTGGCATTTTTCAACCCAAAAGGCATGACCAAGAAATAGTATAGCCTATTTGAAACCACAAAAGACATCTTATCCCTATCCTCGGGAGCCATGAAAATCTAATGATAGCCTTGAAATGCATTCATCATGCTCAATAACTTACAAGTAATAGTTAAATCAACTAATGAATCTATCCGAGGTAGGGGTAAGGATCTTTAGGACATGCTTTATTTAAATCCTTAAAATTATTACACATCCACCATTGCTCATCATTCTTTGGGACTAGGACAATATTACAAAGCCAAGAGGGATATTGAATTTCTGCAATATAACCAGTATCTATGAGTTTCCTTAACCTCCCCCTCGATGATCTGTGTCCTCTCTGCATTGAACATCCTTATCTTCTACCTTACTAGTTTGTATGAGGAGTTTACATTAAAGTGGTGCACAATGATGTTGGGATCAATTCCTTGTAGGTTGGATGCCTTCCATGCAAAGATGTTAATATTATCTATCAAAAAATCAACCATAAGACACTCTAAGTGAGGGCCCAAGTCAGTTCTGATATAGGTTGTCTTATTGGGGTTTCTTTGTTCGAGCTTAATGGTCTTAAAGTCCCTGACATGCTCTACTCTAGTATCTTCAAACTTTCATTTCTTATGGGTTTGGGACTCTTCGGGTTTCGCTAAAGGGGCGTCTCCTGAGGTCTTCAATTGCGGTCGAGCTTTCTGCTCATTTGACTTAATTGAGATGTTGTAACATCTCTAGGCCTCTTTTATGTTGCACAAAAGTTTCCCTGTACCTACTGGGGTCAAAAACTTAACCTTCAAGTGATAGGTGGACACAATTGCATGAAAGTCATTAAGGATAGGTCAATCTATAATGGCATTATAAGCGAATAGGGCATCGACCACAAGGTAATTTACCATCAAAGTCCTTCTTCTGGGAGCCTTTCCAAATGATGTTGATAGGTTGATCTTTCAGTATGATATATGATCCCCCAAATCTGACCAGTGTTGTGTGCACAGGTTCAAATTTTAGCTGGCCCATGTTCATTCTTTTTAAGGTAGAGAGAAAGATGATGTTGGCTAAGCTGCCATTATTGACCAAGACCTTGTGCACTTTAAAGTTGGGAATCTCAACAGAGACTACCATTAGACAGTCTGCTTTATGATTGACATTCTTACCTTTAAGGTGTGCCAAGTTATCGTTAGTGAATGAGATGGGCTCTGCACTCATCATAAGATGGAATGTTATCTTGACATAGAAGGCTTTAGCTTACTCGAGCCTCTTCTGAGTTTGCCTTCGAGCAAATTTTGAGTCCCCCTCAGTGAGACCTCCCACAATCATATTAATGACTCCTTGAATAGGCAGGTGATCCTCGTAGGTGAGTTTTTTTTCTTTTTCTTCCCTTTTAGGGCTAATTGACTTTTCTCTATGGGAAGTTTAATCGATTTTGCCCCCTTCAACCTGGAAGTCCATAGCTATGTACTTCTTGAGGTATCCCTGCCTGATTAACCTCTTGATCTCATCTTGGAAATTGAAGTATTCATCTGTATCATGCCCCTTTTGCTTGTGAAAGTGGCAATATTTCTTAGATTTTTTCATTGCCTCAGTCTCCGTCAACTTTCTAGGTTTCTTGAGGAGGTTATCATGCTAAATGGCATACAAGACCTCCCTCATTGGGATGTTCAGGGAATCGCTTTATCGACCTCTCTTTCTTTGTGGTTTTAGTTGTCTTTTTTTTCTTGTCAACTTCGTAGGATCCAAATTTGAGCCTATTCATCTTCTCCTGTGTTGTATATCTCTTGGCCAGGTCGAGCAACTCCTCCATCGACCTTGGTCATTCCCATACCAAAGCGTTGACGCATTCCTTGTGTTTGAGCTCCAAGAATGGTATATCAATCAGGAACTTGATCCTGGGGTTATCAATCCTGAGAACCTCTATATTAAATTTGGTGAAAAAAATCCCAAAGGAACTCTCCTGTGCTTTACTTTATGATATGAAGATGGGTGTGGGGGAGTTTTGCCTTTCTCCTATTGGCAAACTAGTGCAAAACTTTATCGCTCAATTGATCATAAAAATAAATTAATGACGGCTCGAGCTTCACAAACCAATCAAGTGCTATACCTTGGAAGGTGGTTACCAATATTTTGGTATGGATGTACTTATTGTGTCCATACAGCTGCATTATGTGTTCAAACTGTATTAGGTGTTCATTGGGGTTTGTCAATCCATCATACCTCAATAGAATAGTTGGGATTTTTGTGTCAACAGCAATGCGCACGTTGATAATATCTTGGATAAAAGGAGATCCTCTATCTCAATGAGATCTCAGAGGACCCTCTGGGTTAGGTGCTCTAGCGATATTTCTCCTCGAGATCTTATTGAGGTACCTATTAAACTGTTGGACTTGATGGGATACTTTCTCCCATTCCTCT
>JACGDI010001560.1:448095-463377 GCA_014898725.1 Jacaranda copaia | reverse complement strand
CTCAAGTCAGTTCTGATTGAAATAAGTTAATCGAACAGAGTAAGGAGAGCTTATAGTGCATTTGCATTACCTTAAGCATGGTTGATTATGAGGTATTTATAGCCTTCTCCCGGTGTGTGATTTGTCGAAGATGCTCTTACCAAATGCATTGGGCCCTAGTCTTTGTTGAGGGGTTGATGGTCATTTTAGATCTCAATATTATTTCAAGTGGTTTCATCTCCTATTTTCCAGAGTGAATAATATATTTGGGAGGCACGTCCCTGTCAAAGGTAGTGGCAGAGTTGGTGGCAGTGACTGTACCGGCTGTCACGTGCTATTAATATGGAGACATGCTGCGTGTCAGAGTAATAAATATGGTGTGGATCTAAGTCAACGCCAGAGTGAGTTCCCAAGCTGATATATCAATCGAATAGGCTAGGCTGGTCGATCACGAAAAAAAGAGAATATGTTGGAACGGATGAAGATTTCTATCAAGTGAACTCAGTTACCACACACTCGACTAGATAATTATTGCTGAATGTGCCGGGCCTATTAGGCAATTCAAAATTGATGATGGGCATGTTGGGCTAAATGGGCCTCTTGAACTATCCTATATCAACGACAAACTTAACCTAAAATGGGAGTGGCCCTATACTATCATCAAGGTGTCAAAGCATAATGCCAACATCAACAGAGCTGAGCTTCTTTGCCCAAGGAATGCCATCAACTTGAAGAAATTCTATGTATAAAAATGCTTTGTAATAGTCTTTATATGGTTAGACATAAATAAAGTTTTAGCAACATTACTGTCATTCACTTGTAATGCTACAATTGCGAACACTCTCACTTATCTCACGTAACTTAACGTTTCAAGTCGACCCCATAGTCAACCCAAGAAGTAGCTTCACGCTGCCAAGCTAAGGCTTCAAAGTCTAATGTTTCAAGTTAACCCCGTAGTTGACCCAAGAAGTAGCTTCACATTGCCAAATCAAGGCTTCTAAGCCCCAAGTTCTAATTCAACCCAAGAAGTAGCTTCAAGCTACCAAATCTAGGCTTCTGAGCCCTAAGTTTCAAGTCAACTCCGTAGTTAACCCAAGAAGCAGCGTCAAACTATCAAATCAAGGCTTTAGAGCGACTATAAACCATAAGTTTACTGTCGAACCTATAGTCGGCCTAGTTAATGACTTCGTGCTAATGATTAAAGGCCTTATAGTGCCCATGTTCGATTATAATTGACCAGACTAAGTCAAGTCATGATATTTTTTCAAAAATGGCCATTCACATATTGACCTCATAATTGAGCAGGCACTTGCTGCCGTATAGTTGTTTATCTAAATGATGATCGTAAAATTCAACTATAAACTTTTGCAAAGGTAATAACTACAATTGACCCTAAACTTTGTTATGGGGTTTTAAGTTAATTAATTCGATTGTCAACCATTTATATTCGACAAGACCATTAGGTTAAAGCGAAGTAAAGCAAAAAATAAAAATAAAAATTGACTACATATCAATGAAGATAACTATTATAATTCATTGAACAAAGTTGTCGATTATAAACTTGAAATGTAAAAAAAAAAAAGAGATTACAAAGGGGCAACATTTCCCATACTGAGCGACTACAATCTTGGAAAGTAGAAACTTCAGTTGTTGCTCGACCTTGTATCTTCTTGAGTTGCCTATGCGCCCTCTTCGATAGCTTTGTCAAGCTCATCACTCAACAAAATTGGCACCACCACCCCTAGATAGGGCAATTATTGATGCAAGGGAGAGAATGGCTTGCACTGGCTGCGAAGGCAACACCTCATCAACCAAAAAATCCTCAAAGCGTAGCACATACTCACCTGCATTGACCATGCCATCTCATATCTCAAAGGAAAAGTCATTAGCAAAGTTAAACTCTTTTTCCCCAATGGCGAGCCTCTTTGATACCTTCGACTACCTCCGTTAAGCAACAATCATAGCCTCGACTGGGATATTTCCTCCAGTATCCTCTTCGGCACTACCTTCGATCATGATCTCCTTAGGCAATGGATAGGGTCGCAATTGCTCATCCAGGATAAGGCTAATACGGTTCTTATCCTTTGCCTTGAAGGCAAGGCCCAAATACTCTAGCTACTTTATAGCTTTCTCAAAGGCAATCCTCACATCATCGAGTGAGAAAACTACGCTTGTGTCTTGAAAGGCCAAGCAAAGCATAAATTGTTGCACTGTCTCCCTTCGCATTAATGGAAGCTTCATAAATAATTTTTTTTAGGCCTCCTGCAACATAGCATTGCTCCCCGTCATCCGACTAGAATTGTAGCTCTGCTATGTGTCTAGTTGATCCTTGTACAACAGCTCATCCATCTGGCTTTTCTTTTTGATGGCCGTGACCAACTGTTGATCTTTGGTATTGAGCTACTCACAAAGATTCATGACCTTTTTATTTAGCTTGTCAACCTTGATGTGGGATGATTCGAGCTGAGCTTTCAAGATTTCTAGCTTTCTTTCCTTTTATAGTTGCTCTCGATCGAGCAGAGCTAGCTTTGACCTTTGGTAGAAGTGATACTTGAGCTAGCCCACCTGAAAGGAATAATTATTCATTAAAAGAGTACAATTACCCATAGAAATAAAGCATTGATGAGAAGATCAAATCGACCATACACTTGCCATGTTATAGTGGTACGTTAGAGCCTTGAGTACACTAACCTGGCTCAGGTCCATGAATTTTCTTCGGTCAGACATAAAGAGCCCAGCTACCATGCATTTGAGTGCTACGGCCCCGATCAACCCCGATAACATTATTGAAGTCGAGTTGTGCATGACCATGTTTGGCTTTGTCCCAAACTTAGGTGACGGCAGTCAAGGTAGTTGAAACAGCACCCCATCGTTGTGTTTTCCAAACAGGCTGTAGCTAGTAAGAGCTTTCCTTTTGCCCTTATTGCCCATTAGCCTCTTTAGAGAAAGACCTCCCTGTTCGGCCATGGGTCTTTTGCCTCGATCGATAGGGCTACTGCCTATCGTCGTTGCTGGTCATTGGGGAAAAGCCCTATGGGTTGATTTCATGACAAGGGGTGCGGGGGCTGCAGTAAACGGCACTGGAGCTGCGATTGAGATTGTGGCTTGGTGGTGCTCCTCGTTCCTTTGAGTGTAGGACATTACTTCCTATCTTGCCCTGCTCATTATTTCTTCTCAATTTGCTAATGCAATACAAATGGAAAATAATTAAACTCGAGCAGAAAGATGTATGAAATAGAATTGCAACAATCGACAGAGAACTACCCAGTCGATCACCTGCAGGCAAGTTCAACTCTGTTGGCGACAAATCAGCCGGCACCAAAAACCTCTCCTCAATTAAAACTGAGGTCTCTATTTAGCTAAACTCGATAAGGTCTCGAATAAAGGTGTTTGGCCAGCTAGGGGTCGAATTTCCCTGTATCTCAATATGCCCCCTTCACCACCCCCTCAATATATTAAACCCTCTGAGCCCTTAAGCGTAAAGAAAATGCTTTTTCCACCCCTGGCCGTAGAAAGAGGATGGGGTCACTAAGAACTTTTGACATGGCCACATCGTGAAGTAATAGAACCTAAATTTCTCGATGCCACTTGACTTTTGGGACATTAGGAGATTGAAGAGATTGGAGAAGTGAGCGAAAAAAGTTGGTTGTTTGAATAAGTGCATCAGTATGACAAAACTATATATGGTTGAAAAATAGTTGGGAAGGAGCTACATCATACTAACCTCCAAATCGCCTAGGAGGTCGACCATAGCTAGCACAAGAGGGAACCTAAGCCCACACCTAAACCACTTCTCAGAAATGGTAATATATACTTTCAGAGATTGATGCATCCTATCTCGTAATTGGGAGCTAAGAGTTTGTACTCTACAGGGATATTGTAGAGCTCGCTAATGTGTATCAAATCAACCAGAGTAATCTTGGAAACAATCTCATTGTAATGATCAAGGGTGAAAAGTCGACCACATGATGTTGGAACCTTACTTGGGCCTGCCTCACCCCTCAAAGTAGCCCTCTCATCATTCAAGCTACTAAAGGTCGAGCTTGAACTCAACGAACTACTAGATGTGCTCTTGCTCTTACCTTCCCCATGGAGTTGTGCCCCTTAGGACCTAGTATCCTCATTATCCGCGGTATTCAACATGCTTAACAAACAACCAAAGAAAAAGCAAAAGTGGAAAGGTAAAATTTACAAGCTACTATCGAAGAAACTTCAGAGGTTTGGAATGGCAAAAAGGCTCTGTGAATTCAAAGCTCGATTAGACCAAATGTAGTAAAAGTGTAAAATGAGTAATTTCACCGCGCCTACTTATAGGCACTCAGATGTGGGAGCTCAACCAGCGGTAATGATTGCACAACCATCTTTTGGCGCTTCGTATGCCTCAATGTAATAGACACATGAAATGCACCTAACCCCGGTCGAATATTCAAAAATCTTACTTATGGAGCAAAAATGGGAAGGATGGATCTAGTTGCTTTTTGATGCATCCATCACACAATACAACAAGTTCAAGAAGCCCCTAAATGGCCGACCACACTCTCATTTTTCCTTTCTCTCTCTCTCTTCTTTTTGGTGTGACAAAAACTACTCCTAAAATTCTCTCTAGCCTTTCTTTTTAAATCTTCCTTTCACTAAAAAAAATTGTCATTTTCGACGAACTCCAATGGATTTCTGACGAAATGACAAAATTTTGATGGACCTCCGATAGAAAAGTTTTTGTCAAAAAAACCCTCGTCATAAATTTTTTTGCGATCATTTTCAGACTAAAGTGGTTTGTCGAAATTTTTTTTGATGGTTTTTTGTTGTTTTTGTGACAAAAATTCGATCAAGTGAAACAATCAAATTTTAATCTATTTTTCGATGGAAACTTATTTTATGCTTTACCATCAGATTTTCAATAGAATATTTACATTATTTATTTATTTTTTAATCATATTTCGATGCATTTTTAAGGATTTTCTTTAGAAAATTATTGAAATTATTATTTATTTATAATTATTTCCATCGAAAGATCGATAGATTCCCATTGAAATAATTTTTACAAATTTAATTTAATTAAATCTATAATCTCATGATATGTCGTATACATAAAATAACATACACTTATAATACAAATGAAATAATAATTTAAAATAAAATATAATTTTATAAATATAAGTCATAAAAGTAATAATTCATTAATTACGGACCTGGAAAAAAAGAATCTTACCTACTGGTCGCCGGCGTTATCATCACCGAAGTTAAAGTAGTCATCTCACCATTGTTGGTGGTCATGCTCGCCTTGTTGCAGTGAAAGTTGCTAGTGGTAGTATGCGTAAGGGTGGACCACCAAATCTTAATTAAGCATCCCTCTGCATTACTAGTTGAGCGATCATATTTTGTATAATGCTAAACTGCTCAGTGAACATGCTCCATATATCCTGCATATTGGCCCATGAAATGGCCTAGAAACTGGCTTACAGATGGGTCTCCAAGCATGTCTCTGACTAGGCTGTAGCTAATAGACTAGGTTTCTCTTGAGGTACGCAGGTGTAAGAGGCAACTACTGGTAGCTTGGCCTATGAGCTTACATTTTCTTATTGGGACCACCCTCAATTCGAGTCTATAACTAAGCTTGAGACTGTAGGTGAAGTGAATTGTGGTTGGGATGGGTAATACTACTGTGAGGGTAGGTGTGGGGAATGGTATATGGATGACCTCATAGTAGTAAAAAGGACGAGGGAGAGATAGTACTATGGAGATATGTGGGAAGAAGGTTTGGGGTAGGCATAAACAAATGACCAACCGACTAGGTGGTGGGAGACTGGTCGACTAGCAAGTGTGTTGGGTTGGGGAATTAGTCCCCCTACATGGACTAGAACCCCAACCTCAGCCAATGGTAGGGGAATGGAAACCAGAGTTGTCTACCGTCTATAAAAAAAAAAATTCACCTATGTACAATAATTAATATTATTATGACAACTTAACATTACATATGTCAAGCATATAAGAATGTATAATTAACATTTAAACTCAATAAGGCACATTAGTTTTCATTGAAGTTTAGATATGTAAAATATATCATTCATACATCAGATAATTTCTTCAATCTTTCTATCTGCCAAATCTATTGTTGTAATAAGAGGACAATTCTAATGGTTCATTGACATTCTAATAGTTGATTGATTGTTGTTTACATCAACTGATTTGGGTAGACAAAAAGACTATAGACTTTATGTAATGAATGAATTTTTGAATAGAAATTTTTATTGAGCATGTTCGGCTATTAATCAATTATAGGAGCTGAGGACTCCTTTAGTGCTCCTTTTCTAATCAAATATTATTTGGTTCAGAAATTACGTAATGACTCTTTGCCAAAAATGTCAATACAGAAGAAAATTATATATTCTTCAATTAAAAATTCACTTGAGGCCGTCAAGCCGACCTCAAGTGAATTTTCAACTTATAATTGTAGAATGATTTTCCATAATATTGGTATTTTTCTTTAGGAGTCATTACATTATTCTTTTTTGGGAGTTGTTAGAATAACATTGTGAAGATGAGATGACGAAATTTTTATTCTTTATGTTTCTAACTTATGAAATATTTGAGATAGATGTTGAGATGAGTTTGAATGGGGAGTTGGTTGGTATAATAGGCTAATATGTAATTAGAGGCAATGATAATTCGACTATACTTGGCAATATACATAATTTTTAGTTAAATATTTAATCATTTAAGTTCAAAATAATTTGTAGGATAACCATTTAGAATAACCTTGGTTATTTCAGGTAGTCTAAGTTATCCTATATGATTTTTTTTAGTATTCAGCCTTAATAGTATTTCTTTATGGTTTCAACATTAATTATCATTTCGTAAGCTACCCTTGCTATTTTGGCCAGTCTAAGTTATCCTAGACTCAATTTAAAACTAAAAGACTTCAATTGCTTTAAAGGATTGTGCATGATAGATACATGATCCATGCACTTTGCCCTCTTGATTAGTATACTTTGAGTCCATGATTGATAAGTAGCTTGATATTTATTATGATTAATCTTAGATTACACATCCCATGTTAGTAATCTGATTTGTAATCTTAAGTTTAGAGACCCCAAATAAATGTAGAGGGATAAAGAAGAAATTATGGTAAATATTAAAGGTTAATTATGTCATCTTATCAATTATCACAATAAATTATTCCAAGAAACCAAACAATGAATTGTACAACATAAAAATATCCTTATTTCAATTATATTAGTGTAAACAATTTATTGGTTTGTATTGATATATATTCTAGGCAAAATATCAATTCAACATACTAAACTAGATATCAGTTCTAACATACTAAACTAAATGTCAGTTCTAACATACTAAAGTAAATATCAATTCTACCATACTAAATTAACATACAACACCAACATACTAAACTAAACATACCAACATACGAAATTGACTTAGTAAATAAAGATACAACAAAATAAGAAAACTAACCAAAGCAATAGAGGATGGTAACAGCACATACGAGCCGGCGACAATGGCAACGACAATGATTGAAGCAGTGATGACAGCGAGTGTGGGCAAGCAAGAATAGGAGTGTCAGCAACAACAAAGGACGACAGGGAGCATAGGTAGGAGCTCATGGGGTTCAAGAGGAGGGAGGGGGATAAAAAAGAAGAAAGAAAGAAATGGGGAAGAAGAAAGGCAAACATCCAATTTAGTTAGGCATTATGACGGAATTTCTATCAGAAAACAACCTCTTTAAAATTAGAAAAATTGAACTTTTTGACATAAATTTCATTGGAATTTATTTTCTATCAATCTTTTGATGGGCAATCTATCATATATGTTCGTGCCTTTTCGCACCAAATCCTCTCCAAATTTACAAAGAATTTTTTGTCAGTTTTCCATCAGACTTTTGATGAACCCATTTGCCCTCATAAATTCATTAGAATGCTTCAGAAACTTTCATTGGAAAAATAGTGTTTTTTTTGTAGTATCTCTTCCTCTCCAAACCTCTTCCATATTTTTCCATCTATTCTAGCCAAATGTAGATTAAGAGTGCCTACTAAAGGTGTGTGGAATTCATTGGAGGTGCCACAATAGGGAGATTTGGTGATGAACTAGGAATCCAAGTGGAAGAATAGTTCTTTATTCTTCACTTTCGGTAGCTTTTTGAAGCACTCTTGGCACAAGACTTAAGCTGGCTTTCAGGTGGTTTTTAGAGCTATTTTAGAGGCCATTTAGCTGTTGAAATTTGGAAACAATAGTTGGCAAAAGTTAGTCAAGGAAGTAGGAGTGTTGGTGATCCATTGAGAAGTCATTCAGTTTCACTATACCTTCAATTTTGGAAGAATCTCTCAAGGTATTTGCTTCTTCCTTTAAATCCATTATTGTAGCATAAAATAAATCACTGATAGATAGTGAATCAACTTAGTTTCATGTGATGAAAATTTTAAAATTCTATTGTGCTTTGGATCATTAATTCTCCATCAACTTCAAGTAGAGCCGATTTTATGCCTTAATTTTGAATTTGATTAGAATTGATCCATGTGATGGATTAACTCATTGCATTATTTCCTTGATTCAATTAATGGATTGGAGGATTTGAAATTGGTGTACGTGGCTCCTGACGATTTAAATTGAATTCTATCGATATATGATAGATAGTGATTTAGTTAATGTTGGTATGAATTTGATTGTATTTCTAGTTATTGATTTAGCGTGTTGTTGATGCTAAATGGTGATTTAACATGTTGTTAATTCTTAATATGTGTTTTGGCAATTTTTGAATTTCATTGGATTGGATCTCTTTGAAGTAGTTTGTTGAATAGTGATTCAATCTAACTTTTGATTTTTGGAGCATCATTGAAGAGTTTAATTTTCAGTTTTAAATTGCTTAAAATCTGAAAATTTGTCAAGATTTAGATGAAATTATGTTTTAGAGGTGTCCAAAGGTTTTTGCCTAGCTAGAAATTCCAAAACGGTGCAAAAGACCTACCATAACCTAGGACTGGCAAAGGACATGTTGTATGCGCACTTGTAGTGTGCCAAGGGGTGCCAATAGATGTTGTACTTGGGCACCGGCTTGACCGTGAGGTGCCCCGTGCAAGTTGAGGCGATTTTTAGCTTATAAAAAAACTTATTTTGTTCTATTTTTATGTATAATTGTTATCTAACTTTTCAAGTTAATATTGGACATTTTTGCATGCTTAAAAGTCAAGCTTTAGATGCTCTTCGAGGATATGTAAAATTTTGTTGCATAATTCTTATGTAAATTTTGCTAGTAATTAATTGCTTATGTGATAAGCTTTTAATTATTGATTTGAATGTTGAATCTTATTATCATTCATTTAATTGTAGAATGTATGATATTGTGGAAGGATGGGGATGAACATGAGCTTTTAATTTGATCTAATTTAATTCAATGTTGATTGAATGGATTGTAATTAAATGGTGCTTGCATGCTTCTCGTTTTTCACCATATGAATATCTTTCTTATTATTGTGATGAGAGTAGAACATTAGGTAGGGTTGGGGGGGGGGGGTGTTCCCTTTCTTGTAATTGTTGGACATTGTAAGGATGCCAAAGAGGACTTGAAGGCTTCAGGGCCTATGTATGCATCTAAAATGGATAGGATCTATTCATTTAATTAATCCACCTAATCAACCAAGTGGTGGACCAATGGCTCCAGGTGCATCATTTGGTCAATGCTCATGCTTATCCCACAATTACATGCATGCTAGATTTATTTTTTATTTATACTTTTTTAATCCTTTGATGTATGATGATGCATGCTCAGGATAAAGAATCTAACTAAATAAAGATAAAATGATGAGATCTTCCAAGTAAAAAAATATCTCATTTAGAAAGTTTAAGTTCCAAGTTTTAGGAGCTTATAAACTCTTTTTCAAGAAATTATATCAAATACTTTTTAACATCATATAAACTTTCAAACATCTTATACAATATTTTGAAAAATTTATAAATTCACCCAAACACCTTAATCCTTCATCTTGGACTCATATACAGTTATGATAACATTTTTCATAATTAATTTGCAAATTTTAGGTTCCCCATTTAAATGATATTTTAAATGGATGGGTACTAGATATGTTGGGGAGTGATGGGTCAATTTCCAAACGGCTGATCTTTGTGGGCAACATTTGATCCCCTTAAAGATGCCCAACGTCTATTGATTTAAGAGGGTTGACCCCGTTTTTCTTACACAACCTCAAAAGTTCAATATGAATTCTTTGACATTTCTTTAACAAACACCCACACCCGCTATAATTGCACCAACTTCTGGAAGCCAAAGCGTAACTTCATATATCGCAGTGTCGCTGCATTATCCCTATCAACTTTTTAACGTCGGATTCTTTTTATTTAAAAAGAAAAGGTCTTAAAAAAATATTTTATATGTTACAAATATAATTTGAAATTATAGAATAATAGTGCAAAAAATTGTCTAAATATCCAATGTAAGAAAACAGTCTTGAGTCTTACGAACTTTTGATTCATAAATCTTTTACTGTTATATATTTTATAAGCTTTATCAACTTCACAACACAAATATATATCTTGGCATTGTAAGAATTTAGAAAAATAAGTGCACCCCTCACCCCCACCCCCCATCCCTAATAAATCAAATCAAATCAAATCAAAACTTTGGATGGTACTTCAAATCTATATACTCCACAAGATCTGATCGTATTTTTTGATGATTACTGTAACTTTTGACCTTTACATTGATTCAATTCATGGAACACATTTTTTTTTCTCTTGCGAATTGCCAAGATTTCCTTTGTCAATCTAACAAGCATGAAATTAAAGAAATATCAATATTTATAGTCATGTTTTTCTTAATTGTTAATGTTCAAATTGATGAAAACATGTCAATATTATATATATATATATATATATATATGTCTTTTAGTTGTGTTCATGAATTTTCCTCAATTATCCAATTTACAATGTGTCTATTTTGAATAATAACTATTGATAATATATGAACTTATAAAAATAGATTAGAATAAGAGACGGATCAATATAAGAAAAATTATTCGCGACCATTTTCTTTATGGACACATAATATTAGTTATTTCTATATCAATGAATTAAAGAGATCGAGGCATGTTAATCATATTCAACCCTCGTAATGCAATCTTATCGCTCAAGTTTTCAAAGAAATTAAGACGTGAAGGTGCATTTCTGATAGCAGGCAGCATTAATGGGCTTCGAAAGATAAACATAACTATTTTCTGCAAGACTACAAGATTAATTTCTAGAAATTGTGGCAAATTTTAGAGTGGCCACTCTATACATCACACCGTAGAAAAATTGAGGGCTGAAAGTGATTTTTCAGGGGACAACATGGGCCTAACAATGTTATAGTGAGAGCTTGACTTTGAAAATTTCCATTTTGCGTCCTAGCAATCTCACGTTGAGGAAGCAAATCTCTACGTTGTTTTCTCATAACTCCGTAAAATCTTTAACCCTTTCATCACAAATCAATATCAAATCTAAATAGGTTAAGTTTCAAAGATTTTCTTGGATCTACCTAACATGATCATCATTATTTATTCCCAAACAGAATTAATACAATATATTTTTGTAGGTTTTAAATTCACAAGTTCCGAAACATCATGACCTGACCGTTTGTATATATACGATGCACGAGTCTAAAATAATAGACAATTTTAATTCTCAAGCGCCGTGGATCCCAAACTTCAAGACACAACAAGAATGATATCGAATTAACAAATAAGCATTATATATGTATTTACTTAGGTATGTACTTAATTTGTGAGACAGCATGATGAAATGTATCGATAATAATAATCAAGTGTTCAATTGATTTAATGGCATTGTTTCCACATTTATGCGTAAGGTTTGAAATTTGAGCTCTAACAAATTTTTAGTGTACATAAATAATAAATAAAAAAGATAATAATGATTTATAGTTGTAATGATCTACTTTAAGATTGAAATTTGATTGATAAATATTGAAGTAGATTTTCTACATAAAAATAGATCTCATTTATAGAAGTACAATTAGGCGGAGTGGCCCTTTTTTAAACGTATGACATTCATTTTACACATAAAATGTGTTGTTTCGCAGTAGGATATACCAACATGCAATTAAATATGTAAATTAGATTATAAGAAATTAATTAAAATAATCACAATTGAAGCATCACGCGCATTTTATCAATATAAAATCCAAATCAAGCATGCGATATCAAATTTAATACACGTAGTATGCGTTGTCAGGATTAAACATACAACATGTGTTATCAAAATTTAAACATACAGCATGTATATTCAAAATTTATACGTTAAATTCAAGGCAAATCAGAATTTAAACAATTATTTTAATAAGATGCGAGTCCAGGAAAAGCTAAAATTAGATATAAGTCAATTGAAGCGTTAAAAGCAATAAAGTATGCTATTAGTATAATTTAAATGAGATACAGAATTTAAATTGAAGACTCAGTTTAAGGATTCTGTATCATAACAGAATTAGTCAGACGACCAAATCACAGAATTTTGTTTGCCTTGAAGAAATGAGCGCCCCGACTCACCAATGCAATGGGTACAATGCTGCTCCTCCCGGGATGAGATGGCCCAGAACGATTAGGTGCATTCCATCTAGTTCACCTCGAACAGTACTTAATCGCCAAATAAAAATGAGATAGGCATATATATCTAAATTCGGGACAAGGAGTATTTTGGGAAGAGAAGGAAAGGATTCTTGAGAGAAAGCAAGAAAGTGGACAGAAGCAGGATGCTTAGGCGTGTTGAGAGGCAAATGCTGTGTATTTGAAGACTGCCTCTATTTATAGGTGGGATTAGGGTTAGAGTCCGCCAGTTAATGGCCTCTAACACGTCACCCAGTCAATGATATTCTGCCACGTCAGCCACACACGTCCACCAGTATGACGCCACGTGTCCCACACACGTCACACGTTCATTAATATGACGCCACGTGTCCCACGTTCCTCTGCCAAATCCCGCTTAATCTCTATCAATCCGGCCAAATCTCAGCTTAATCTTCAAAGATTTGATTTAATTTGATCATATTAGACTAATCTAACGGGAGATTGAATTTGTCCCAAAAAGATAAGATTGAGACATTCGCCTGCGCCCAGAGCCAGGCTGGGCTAGGCGGCGGCGGCGGCGGCGCGCGTGTGGTCCACTCATATGAACCTCTTAAAAAATACTTTATCAACCATTCTTACTTGAGTTCAATATAAACTAGTTCACAATAGTTTATAAAACCAATGTGGGACAAGTGAAGGGTTGGAATAACCCTTCAACTCTTCCACTTAATTTTATAATGTCCAAATAAGTCTCCACTTTCTCAAACATTCCATATGGGACAACTCAACAAAAAACACTTAACCAATTTCCTTTCTCTATTGCACGACCACAATTAATATTTGGATTCCAACCATAATTGACATCCATCCAAAATTAATTAACAATTAATTATGTTAATTGTGCCAATTACAATAAAATATGAGGTAAGATATTTGAATTTAATGAACTCTTACTTTGTATATATAAAAAAAATAAAAAGAAAGTATAGAAAGTGCTTGCAAATTGGGGTAGGGCTCCTCTCCATCACACGAAACTAATTGAGCAGGCATAACTTTAGGGATGTATTGAAAACTAATATTGGGCATTGATTTCATTGCTTGTTAATGACTTTATTTAACTATACATTTTTTTTAATAAGTGTTTATGTTAATATTAAATAGGACAACTGATTTAGTACTATTTTTTTACATACATTTACTATGGATTTAATTTTTAATATCAATAACTTAGTCAATTAGTACAGAAAGGAGAAGTCAAACAGAACTTCATATGTAAAATATGTACTGCCTATATTCTTGTATAGGCATGAGAACTTCAAGGTTTTGCAACAAAATGTAAAGCCATCAGAAGTCTTGTCCTTTCTTTTGACCCATACGATATTAATTCATGAGACAATATATCAAAGATGTTTTCGAAGCTACCAAGATTCGCTTGTTCCCTCCACGGAAAGGTACCCGGTTAGAAGTAGACTATATATAAAAACATGGTTATATCAATTTCGTTTGCACAAAAATAGAAAATTTTATTTTTGGGGTAAGAAAAATTCAAATAATTGTTTTATGATGCTCTGTCCCAATTTGCGGTTCAAATTTTTAACTACAATTAATCAACTTATATGCCAAAATGTTAGTTAAATTATGTATTCACTACATATCTATATATTATCTGAAAAAGTGAGATTATTAATTATTTGACAAATGAGTAACAAATATTATTCTACTAAAGAAACATGAAGCTTAACTAGTGCCATTATCCTGTGCATATATTTTAATTATGTAATAAAACTCTACTTTGGCATTTAAAACTATTTTTGTTTAACTTGAATAAATTTCACTACAACAAATTATATATCTTTTGTGAAAATTGCTATGTAATTGATTTTGTAGCTACAGAAACAAATTTATGTTGGAAATATAAGTTTTTTTTAATTATAATTAATTAGTATAACAAAGATTATTAATTATCAATTTGTAATCTTGTACGTTCAAAGTGCAGTAAGTTAGCTATCCATTAATATTCATAGGAAAGTTAATATATATATATATATATATACACACACACATAAATGATTATTAACTCTGAATTTGCCTAGCAGGTGTGAACTAAATGGAAGTATTTGCTTTGAATTTCACAAACTCAAATTTGTAATTTAAGTTATGAAACTTTAGGATCAACTACTCATTCACCGTACATAGCCGATACTCTTGCGTGTGTGTGTGTTTTTAATAGTATTTGTCTTTAGTTAGTAGAATCCAACATTTGATTTGTTTGATTTCTAATATAACATATAGTAAAAATTTTAATTTAAATGCATCTATCTTCCATACCATCAATAATTAATTATATTTCAAAGAAACGATCAGTTACCTAATTCAACATCAAGATATCGAAAAACTGAATTAAATATAATTAATATATAAATAGAAAATACATATTGTCAAGCGGAAGAAGCTGCTGCAAAAATAAATAAATGTTCACCACATATATTAGGACTCAATTATTTTAATCACTTTTTTGACGCATTAATTGTTAAAATTATCCATCAGTAATCAGTCTATTTAAATAAAAAAAATTATCTTTCATGAGAATAAAAACTAGTCCTTGACTTCGTGCATTAAGATTAAAGACCCAAGATTCTATAATTAGTAGGAGATCTTCGAGTACTCTATAATTAATATTTGAATTTTGATGTAATATTAAATAAAGCAATTGACATTTTTCTAG
>JACGDI010001560.1:419016-448067 GCA_014898725.1 Jacaranda copaia | reverse complement strand
CCCCCCCCCCCCCATACAAAAGGGGAGAAAAACTAATCCTTAATTAGTCCACACACACAAAAGTAGAAGAAGAAAAACTAGTCCTTAATTAGTCCACATAATTATCAGGTCTACATAATCTTGTCCTGCCAGCTAGGTGCATCTCATGTCAAATATTTTGTTTTCCTGCTAGGCCAAGATTCAAATCCACCATTCATGCAAACTCTTATATAAATCCTCTTCCCAACCATATATAATCATACCCCATGAATCTTTCTAATAAAACCGCTAAATCTTAACTGTTCTCTATCTTCTAATCCGTTCCTAAAATATCACACCTTACTCCCATCCTTGCAGTTATCCTTGCATTTTTCGTCACAAGCCATTCACTCCATCACATAATTCCAGGATTAAATAATCCAACGCCATGGACAAGTACTGCTCTTCCCACTGATCATATCCTATCACTTGATATCACGAAAAGGCTCCGTAACGATCCCGAATCTGTTAGGGCAGCCTCTAATGACTATGAAAATCTTGTCCACGAAATCCCTTCTGCAGTCCTTTATCCATCATCCGTCGAGGACATTATTAATCTCATCAAGTTGTCAAACAATTGTTCGACCCCGTTTGGTGTAGCTGCGAGGGGGCGTGGGCATTCTGTGAGGGGGCAAGCCATAGCAGGCAAAGGAGTGGTTGTGGAGATGACTTCTTTGAGTAGAAATACTAATGGGATCAGTGGAATTAGGGTTTCGTGGAGCCCATCATTAGGGTATTATGCAGGTGTTGGGGGAGAGCAGCAGTGGATCGATGTTTTGCGGGCTACGCTGGAACAGGGGCTTGCGCCTGTTTCTTGGACTGATTATTTGTACTTAACTGTTGGAGGAACACTCTCTAATGCTGGAATAAGTGGACAGTCATTTTTGCATGGTCCTCAGATCAGCAATGTCCTTGAAATTGATGTTATAACTGGTAAGATAATAGCTTTATTTAGTCATTTTCTTGACGACCGCGTGCGTTGTGTGTGTGGTTGGAGATATTTTAACACATATTTCATCTTTTATTTCATTTCAATATACATATCGATCGAGTGTATTAAACATTTTTCTATAAAATAATTAATAATTGTAAATATAATTAGATATTTACTTAGCATATATTTAATGAAGTGAAATTGGAGATGAAAGCATTGGGTTAGAGGCAACTACTGTCCATTGCACTCAATGGTGGTATTTTCACCATCTTTTGTTTATCTTTTTTTTTTTTTATTCATTTCTCACTCGGTATCCAACCCACTAGCCTCTGACCCACTGGCTGATTAATTTGAATCCAGGTACTATAGAAGCCCAATATGGGGGCAACCCTTCTAACCCAATTGCTCCATTCAGAATTCAAGGTTCGATCCCTTTATGTTGCTAAAGGGATTTAGCGCCTCATCCCGCTAGATCAACCGGTAGTTGGTACCGTCTTTTGTTTATCACTATACATATATCACTACTCTTGAATTGTGAGAATTTATATATGATTCTTATCACTAATCATTATTGTCACAAAGTAATTTTTTTGTCATATAATATATTAGATCCATGATAATTTTCATAGTTGCATGATGTATTGTTACTAAATTTTTTTCCCTTGTTACCACATCTTAGAAGCATAGTCTCTTCTTCTTTGCTCTTTTGGCTTGTAGATTGGGCGATGATTTATTATGTGAACTATAGAATTGTAAAACAAGCAGGCCATAGACATGCATTTTCCATGCATATATGCTATACTCCGTGCCCCTCATGTTGCTGATGAACCTTTCGTTATCTTTGGTTTAGGTAAAAGGGGAATTCGTTACTTGCTCGGAAAACGTAAATTCTGAGCTATTTTTCGGAGTTTTAGGAGGTTTAGGACAATTTGGCATCATAACGAGAGCAAGAATTGTCCTAAATAAAGCATCAACAAGGGTAAGCGTACAAGCTTAATTCCACTCTTTGCCACTGATCTTAGATATATATATATATATATATGTACATATATTATCAGCGCAAAAACATAATTGCTAAAATTAGAGGGACACAACTGAGCTCAATTAATGAATTGGCAAAACCAAATACATAAAATCACTACAATGGCCTTTTTTTTTGCAATTTAAATTTTCTGTTCTGTTTTATGTTTCACTCTCTTTGTTCATTTTATGAATACATATTAAGTATATTAAATATTTTTTCATAAAAGTAATTTATTTAAAATTAAATACACTTGACATGTATTGAGTAAATTGAAATAAAATACAAAACACAAAATAAAATAAAACATCCAAATTAATGCTTTTTTTTTTAATATGTACATACATATCAGGAACAACACAAGCAAGTATTTTGTCGCCGAACTACTCACTCACCTTTTCTTGAATAAAATACAAAACACAAAATAAAATAAAACATTCAAATTAATGCTTTTTTTTTTTTAATATGTACATACATATGAGGAACAACACAAGCAAGTATTTTGTCGTCGAACTACTCACTCGCCTTTTCTTGAATTATACTATGTTTAGGCCAAGTGGGCTAGATTGATTTACAGTAATTTCTCCGAATTCACAAGAGACCAAGAACATCTCATCTCAATCAATGCCCCAAACTACGTCGAAGGTTTCCTCATCACAAGTGACAGTACCACGGAAGATTGGAGATCTTCCTTCTCCTCACCTTCCCGTCAATCCTACATTGCTTCATTGTGGAAGAAGCAACGTCTCCTCTACTCCATCGAATTGGTCAAGTACTATGACAATCAAACTGCTAGTACCATTGATGAGGTACAATTTTTTAATACAACTATATATTTTGCTTGTTGCATATTAATTAATTTGCTAAATATTGTGTATATGCTAAAGTAGAGAGTGTAATTTTCTGGTTTGTTTTTCAAATTTTTTCATGGCTCTTTTCAGGAATTCCAGTTGCTGCTCAAAGAGCTGAGCTTCATTCCAGGATTCATTTTCAGTAGAGATGTCCCTCTTACTGATTTGCTTAATAGAGTTGGAAATTCAGGCGATGTGAGTGGAGAATTGGATGCTCATCCATGGCTGAATCTCTTCATACCCAAGTCCAGAATCCAGGATTTCAATGCTGGTGTTCTTGTCAACATGATTCCCAAGCTTAAACACAACCCTGGACTCTTCATTTTCTACCCACTTAACAGAAAAAAATAGTTAATTTTACAGCTAGTTTTATAATTAATTTCCCTGAAATTTTAAAAAAGTAAATACCATATATTAGGGTTCACTGAACCTAACAGAGCTTTAACCTAAACTCCAAAAGTATAACTTATAACTAGCTTGTACAATTATAATGCAGATGGGATGATCGTATGTCTGCTGTTACACCAGAAGAGGATATTTTCTTCAATCTGGGACTACTGCATTCTACTCGGCCCAACGATATAGAAGTTTTTGACAGATTCAACAATCAGATACTAGGATTCTGCAAAAAGGCTGGAATCAAAGTGAAGGATTATCTTCCGTACCACAAATCCAGGGAGGATTGGATAAAGCATTTTGGTTCCAAATGGAGCACTTTTCAAGGAAGGAAAATGCAGTTTGATCCGAAAAAGAGATTGTCACCTGGCCAAAGAATTTTCAATTCTGTGACTGTCCAATTATAAGACATAGAATATTCATGTATGTTGCTTCTGAAAATATTTGGAATACGGCCTTAATTAGTGCTTGATTCATGAAATAGTTCATTCTTCCATTTAAGAGGTTTGAGCAAAGGAAATGTTTGTGCGGACGCATTTTATTTTTGTTGCACCTTTAATTTTTCATGCAAATGCATGAAATATTGGAGGTCATGACTATGTGGGTCATAAATACATAATTTAAAACTTTCAATTTAAATTAGCTCAAGTTCACATATTTTATGATTCTCACTGCCACACAACCCATTTCATGTGAGAATTTTGATAAAGAGACTCAATTGAGGACACCCAGCTTTGGCTCTATAATTGATATTATTATACTTCATAAAATTTATAAATTCTTATATAAATTTAGTCCTCTCATTTAGGAGATATTCATTGTATACATATTCATCAAAATTCATTAAGATTTAAATGAGAAAATTGAAACTAAAATTTTTATGTTATATATAGGAGGATGACGAAGAATATTGAGAACAAAAGGAATGGAAAGAGAGATCATTTCACATTGAAAAAGGAAGCTAAAAGAAATTAGTTTATATAGCTTGACTTTTTACCAAGGGGTTAGACCCCTTTGGGGTTCCCAAGTTTTTGGAGGGGGAAAGACATACATGGGAATATGTTTGATTTCAAGAACCACAAACGTCTGCCGCATGTATGGGCCGAAGTGGGGCGAGGCTATTGGTGAGGTGCTAGTGTAGTTAGGGATGGCAATGCCATGGGTATAGGGTGGGTTTGACAGTACTCAAAGCCCGTCTCACCTTGTCTTGCCACGCCCCACTCTCCCCTACCCTTTGAACGTGCCCCGCCTCTTTTCATTTTAAACTCCTAACCTAGCGAGTTCAACCAACCAAACCTATTTTCTTTTCTTTTTTTTCATTAAAATATATAAATTTGTAACTCATATGTTCTCAAAATTAATTAAGATAAGCAAACACAAAGAATATTATACATGTACAGAAAATTAGAATACAATAAACAACAAATTTCTAACACTAATTCCTTAAATTTAAAATAAAATATACATATTAATTAATTTTAATATATTTTTCATCATTTTTTATGGTGATTGAATGAGTGAAAAATTATCATTTATGCGATGAAATATATGTAGGCTATTATAATACTAATTTTTTTATCTTTTATGTATATGTTGCATATAATATATAATATATAATATATTTTATATATTTACAATGTGGGGTGGGTTAGAGGCAGGTCTACTTAAACTCATAACATGTCCCAAATTCGGTCAAGTTTAAGAAATTAAGACCTGTTTTAGGGGTGTAAATGGATATTAAATGGATCAAATACACTGTTTTCATATTCGTATCTATTTAACTTTGCGAATATTCGAATACAGATACAAATTTGACGAATATTTAAAAATGATATCCAAATTCATATCCATCGGATATCGATCGGATTCGGATATATCCGTATTCAATTATAATTATTCAGATGCATGCATATTTTATTAAACCTATCCGTATTTGAACTGTTATTTTATATTCATATTCGATGATGATTATTTAGATATCCATTTACGAATATTTAAATACGTGAATCTATGAACCTATAACAAATATATATTTTTTAATTAATAAAAAACTATATAATTTTATTAAAATGAAAGCAATCAAACAAATAGCATCATTTTTAATTAATAATTAACTTTATAATTGATTATTAGTACTTATTAATAATAATAATGGCAGTTAAGCATATTAATTATAAAGTCAACCAACAATAATTATGTTGATTAACTTTATTCTTTAATTTTTCTCCATATTACAATAACTTTTAAATTTATTTATTTTTCTTCTCAATTCTTCAATTATAATTGATATATATACATATATGAATTATGAAATTTTTATTGAAAAATATAAATAATATATTATTTAATAAATATACATTCGGATCGGATATTAAACGGATTAGATACGCTTTTACTATATTCTTATTCATTTATAATCGATAGCTACTAATCGAATATGAATAATATCCGCTTTAAATGGATGTGGATAAATTTTGTATAAATGGATAAAAATGCAAATGGTAAATGAATTTTCAAATATTCATTTATAACCCTACCTCTTACCCACCCCAAAATTTGTTTATTTGACTTCTAACTTAGCCCATTCAAGATGGGTCGGGCGGGGGATCCAATTTACCTAAACCATTGCCATGTCTAAGTATGGTCAAGGCTTATTATCTTTATGGACTAACTTGGATTAAAATAATTATTTTAATTATACATAAACCCTCTAGAATTAATTTTATTACTCATAACTCTTCATAATTTATTTATCTCTTTAAGAAATATTACATGTCTCCTCTACCAACAAGTGCCATTGATATCTCTTGAAGCTGGCTAGAGATGAATCATCACTACAAAAACCAAAAAAAAAGAACTCATATTTTCAACAAATTCTAATTGAATTTAATTAAAAATAATAGTTCAATTATTATTTTAATTATACGTGAACCTTACAGAATCAACTTTATTAATCATAACTCTTCAAAATTTATTTATCTCTCACAAAAAGACTGCAGAGTTGTCTCCTCTGTCAACTAATGCCAGTGGTATCTCTTGGAGCTTACTAGATATAAATCATTGCTAAAAAAAAAATCATAATTTTTAATGGATTCTGATTGAATTTAATCAAAATAATTATTTTAATTATATGGAAACCCTCCAGAATTAACTTTATTAATCATCACGTTTCAGAATCTATTAACTCTTCCAGAAAGATTATAGAGTTGTCTCGTCTGCCAACCAATGCGATTGGTGTCTCTTGAAGCTGACCAGACACGAAACATCACTAAAAAAAACTCATCCTTTCCAAAAAGATTCCCATGAATTTTAGAAGGGTCCAATTTTTTATGAAAATTTCGTGTCAGAAAAACCCTTGTCGTCATTTTCTATCACTTTTTCAGGCAGAAATTATTACATCTTGTATATAAATAATTAGGACTATAAATGAATATTCAAAAATTTGTTTACTATTTGTATTCGTATCTATTTATATAAAATTTATCCGTATTTATTTAAAATGGATATTATCTGTATTCGATTAGTAGATATCCGATTATAAATGAATACGGATATGGCAAATACGTATCCGATCCGTTTAATATTCGATCCAAATATATATTTATTAAATAATATATTATTTATATTTTTCAATAAAAATCTCATAATCCATATATGTATATATATAAATTATAATTGAAAAATTGGGAAGAAAATAGAATAATTTAAAAAATTATTGTAACATAGAGAAAAAAAATGAAGAATAAAATTAATCAACATAATTATTGTTGGTTGACTTTATAATTAATATGCTCAACTACCTTTATTATTATTAATAAGTACTAATAATCAACTATAAAGTCAATTATTAATTAAAAATTATGTTATTTGTTTGATTGCTTCCATTTTAATAAAATTATATGATTTCTTCTATTAATTAAAATATGTATTTGTTATAGGTTCATAGATTCACTTATTTAAATATTCATAAATAGATATCTAAATAATTATTATCGAATATGAATATAAAATAATAATTCAAATACGAATAGGTTTAATAAAATATGCATGCATCTGGATAATTATAATTTAATGCAAATATATCCGAATTCGAATGATATCTGACGGATACAAATTTGAATAACATTTTTAAATATCTATCAAATCCATATCCGTATTCGTATACGAATATTTGAAAAGTTAAACAGATACTAATATGAAAATAATGTATCCGATCCATTTGATATCTATTTACACCCCCACAAATAACATTCAAGTAGAACATAACAAAATTACAAACAATGAAAAACAATAATTTCAAAAAAGAAATTCGAACTTTATAAGTCTAAGTCTTAAAAAGTAACAATTCTCAATTACAAAAACATAAAAAATTGATGATATCTACTGGCCAGTAGTATCACCGAAGTTTAAATAGTCATCATGCTCAGTGCCATGCTGCAATTGGTCATAATCGTCACCTTGCTACTGTGGAAAATTAATGATGTTGGTAGGACGAGGGTGGGGTAGAGAATTTGGATGAAGCATCCCCCTTTGCATGACTAGTTGAGCGAGCATACCATGTATTGCATCCAACCACAATGAGAACATGCTTAATGTATCCTATATATCAGCCTGCAAATGGGCCACCAATTAGGATTGCAATTGACGCACTCAAAGGTTTCTCTCGAGGCACATTGGTGTAGAAGGGTGGTTGTTGGTAGTTCAACCTGTAAACCTACACCTTTTTGTTGGGGTCACCTACAATCTAAGTCCACAACTCAACTTGAGATTTTTGGATCTCTACATTGCTCCCAACACCCTCCAACTAAGATTAGGGTTGTAGTACCTATTAGAAGCTCTCCTATAAGATAAAAATAAATAAATAAATAAAATTATCTATAATGTAACTAAAATGAGATTATGTCATTGTAACAAATTTACAATAATTCTTCTTGTCCCCTCATCTACATAGCTCCTATCGGCTCATCTCTGGTAGGTATGCGAAAAAATCTCCTCCACCATTGGTCTAACTCTTGAAATTACATACAAAGCAAGAATTAACAAACATGTTATGAAAATATTATAAATATAAGTCAATCTAACAAATATTAGAAACTTTCTAAACACTTGGCATGTGTCCCAATGAATATAATTCCTTCAGTATGGAGAGATCCATTGGTCTTTGAAGCTCGTTCTTCTTGGCTTGCAGGTGGACTGTTTCTAAAAATCTTGGATATTCATATGTTTTATCATATTTGTATGCTTCATAAGTATACCTTATCTCAATGGATACGAACAATTTTTTCAGATCGAGCAGTACATATATTGGAAAACTTAGGTAATTTATAGAGAATTGCTCATTCTTCTGTTGCCTTACTTCAAGTCTTTTACATACTACGACTTGTATGTAAGAAGCAAAATATAAGTTGCATAGATTGTTTTAGGGGACCACAGTATGATAAGGAAGATTATCTTAATATTTTTTAAAGACTATTGCATGCAAAAGAGTTGGGCATAGTCCTCCCTATTAAAGAATTATCAAGTCAAAATTTTAATCCTTAAGGGTTATTATAGAGGATTACATAAAAGAATGTACTCAAATAAAAATTTTGGCGAGATTCCCCCTACAACTATAACAATCCAAACCCATATTCAAACATGTAAAAATTTATAACATGTGAAACAATATATATCAGATAATAATTATAAAGAAACTACTTCACATCACATCCCCTTATTACTTCGCACACATAACAATAATCTAACTGTGACAAATGGGAAGGTTCCATCCCTTCCCCCAAATTCCATCCTCCTTCCTAAAACCATCAATTTTAGGCCTATCTAAAATTCAATTTAACACATATTTATTACTTATAAAAGCATTAATTTTTCTAATATAAGTAATACTAAATCTAAAAGAATTATATACCTCAAAACTAGGATGATATGGATGAGCTGAAGTAATCAACAATTGAACAAACCTATTACAACTTAAAAAATAATTATAAATTCATGATATTAATTATGAAATAGAACCAAAATTCATATACGAAAGTCAATCGTTTTTGTTGACGCAACCACATTAATAATAAAAGTTAATTTCCAACCCAAGGGCCCTGATCTATATTGACTAAACCAAGGCCTTTCTTAGCCCTATGTATTAATTGCTAATTAAGCAAAATTATTTACTATTTCTGGAAGCAATTGTAATGCCTATACTTTAAGCTTAACTTATATATTCGTTGTCCATAGCATTTCAATTAAATTACGCTCAAATGAAATATAAGCTAACAAACAGACTTTGTTTGCTCACTTTGCTTAGTAGTCCTAACAATTGCTGAAATCAAAATGGGCTATGCAAGTAGATTTTTCACTTATAAGCGAATTCAATCTTTCCCCTATCCCTTAAAGACAGACCAGTTTATGTTTTACAGAATACAATGGGCCATAACTCCACATAGAATGGCTCTCTTTGAGATTATCCTTGTCTTCAAAGACAAATTGCTAATATTATTAATCATTTCAGTTTCAATCACGATTCTTTGCTTTATCAAATAATTTGAATTCTGATGATCCATTTTCAGAGTCAAGCGTTTTCCTTATTGAAGTCTCTAATATCAATCAATTATCTAAAGCGTCAATTTCCAATACATTGTCTCTGAAACTATCATTTTTCTTTAAATAGCTAAATATATTTTTAGCATTATTTTCCATTATTGTTGCCCTCAACTTTAGAACGGGAAAATCAATTTTCTAAAAAGTCTTACAGAGTCAATTTAGATAGTGCAATGCTTAGATTTATGAGAAAATGATAACATTGTGCAAAAAATTATTGCTCATCTTTTTAAATTTTTTATTTATTACATTGAATATAAAATAAATTATAGTTAATTTATTATTTTTATATTCAGATAATTAATTTAGATTTTAACAATAATATGAAATATTACTGGATTATGCACTTAACGTTAATATATTAAAAAAATGCAAAGATTGATGCCAACCTAAAAATCTTTCTAGATTTTCAATTTCATAGAAAATGAACAATCTTAATTCATAATAATTAGTTTTACCTTATTCATTTTAGCATCATCGAATTTATACTTTTTATTATATATATACATATTCCTACATAATTAGCTTCAAAAAAGGTAAAAGTTTAATAAATTTATGACTTACGAAAATGTTAACACGAAATGATTCTAATGGTTTCATGCGAAATTTTATATTGGATTATGTCTCGAAAGGAGCCTAAACCCTAGAATCAAATTAAAGTGTCAAAATAAAGCATAATTAAACTCAAAATAAAGCATCAAATAAACTCAAAAATAAAGCATCAATAACAAAATAACACAATTACAATTATTTAGACATACTAACAATATAAAATTAACTAAATAAATAAAGATATAAAATTAAGGGAAAAAAAAAAAACAAAAGACGAACTCACGAGCAGCAGCAACTATGGGCGATGGTGAAAAGTTGGCAACGGTGGCGTTGACAGCCACAGGCGGCGAGCAGCAGCAAGGGGAGGGAAGAAAGACGTGTCCGATTTTTTTAATTCAAGTCTCCATCAAAAATCTGTTGAACTTTTTTTGATTAAATTTAGTTCTTCGTTTCCAACAACTATTTTTGAGGCATTTTGACGGACATGTCGTCGGAAATTCTCACACCCATTCCCTACCACAAATGCGCCATATTTTTTGTCGAATTTGCATAAGATTTCTAATAGAATAGTCATCCGTTGAAAATTTTATACAATTCCATCGGAAATTTCAATTAGAAAAATTGAACTTTTTTATACTATATGTCTTTTAATTCAAAATTTTGTCTCTTGGTCTATAGCTACAACTCTACAAAAAGTCATGATCAGAGGGGTTTGCTTTAATTGTGGAACTCTACGATTAATATCTTGTCTAGAAGAAAAAAAGATAGTAAAATCTCAAAATTTATGATCAATTCATTCAATATTTCCCTTTTTAGAGGACAATTTTTCACATTTAAATTTTGTGTTAGATATACTAATATGCCGATCTATCCATGTGGAAATCTTGGTTCATACTCTTCACGATTGGGTAAAAGATGCCTCTTCTTTGCATTAATTATGATTCTTTCTCAATGGGTATTATAATTGGAATAGTCTTATTGCTCCAAAGAAAGCCAGTTCTTCTTTTTGAAAAAGAAATCAAATATTATTCTTATTCTGATATAATTATCATGTATATGAATATGAATCCATCCATTTTCATCTCTCTACGTAACCAATCTTCTCATGTAGGATCAACATCTTCTCATTCTGTCTGTCTCACTACTCTACACATGAATACTTTGTCCATAACCAAAGAGTTCCAAGTAAAAAAAGTTTGCTAGTTCTATTCTATTTGAGTGTTACCTTAGATTAGAGGAAGCCGTAGTATCTTGAAGGTTAATTGCCAAGAGCTTTCTAACATCGTGTGAGAGTAATATAACCTTAAAGACATTATTGGAGCAACATGCCTGAACTTATCATTTTCTATATTGGATTCATCTTCAACAAGTAGGCTCTTTCTATTTATTTTTAATTACTGTATTTATACTTTTTGTGAGGATTGAAGTTTTCTTATTATGTTGCTATTGCCTACTTAAAGTTCAACATTATTCTATTTACTATATGATTTTGGCTTATTTTAAATAACACTACACTGGCATACACAATAGTATATTTCTAGCAATCTTACGGTTATAATTTGTTTTGTTTGATTGTGTTGATTAAAAGTTCTTTGCATATGTTATTATCAAGTTCAATATATGTTTAAAATTCATGTTCTATACTTGTGTTGAAGAATAAATGATTCTACCTTAAGAAATTTTTGACTCTGTTGACATTTATATTGATTAGTGTTCTGTTTAGTTCAAGTTCTGGATGAGTAAGGATTTATTCTGCTTCCAAACAGGTTATTTAATTTTATTTTGGACATCAAAATTATTCTGATTTTGATTCTATATCTATTTTATGACAAATCTCTACTAAAATATTTCATACATTCTATAAAGAAAAAAATCTAAGCAATGTTATTACCTGTACTATTTCGGTCATTTAAATTTTTTGTTGCTTATGGAAATTATAAAGTTTAGATTCATTTGGTTCTAGGCTATTGTAATTATTTTAGAATTAAGAGGTGGTAAACAATGATATGCCTGCTATCAATGTTGATCCCACATTGGTAGTGTTGGCGATAGATGACATCTTGTTCTGGTTGCTCCTGCTCCAATTGCTCCTATCATAGTTGGATAGGAAAAAAACCTCAAGAACTTCAATGGACATGACATCAAGAGGTGGTAGTAGAAGATGCTATTTTATCTCACTACCTTGAACTTGGTGAGGTTCTTGTGTGAAGAATGCCCTCCACTTGGTGAAAACTTGGATATGGAATCAGTGGACTGCAGTGGATGCATGGAATCATTTTGACTTACTTGTGCAAAATTTACATCTTGAATAGGTTGGATAATGCACATTACAATGTGTACAGTCTAATCACTATGGTGAAGGAATTATGGGAATCACTTGAAAAAAAATACAAGGCAGAAGATGCCGACACAAGGAAATTTGCAGTCAATAAGTTTTTTGATTTTGTTTTAGTTGAAGCTAAATCTATCATACCTTAGGTAAATGAGTATCAAATGATACTCCATGAGTTGGTAGCTAAAGGAATGACGCTTGGAAAACCTTTTCAAGTGGCGGCCTTAGTAGAAAAGTTACCTCTAAGTTGGAAAGACTTCAAGAGCTACCTTAAGCATAAGCACAATGAGATAAATCTTGAAGACCTTATGCTCAGGTTGAGGATTGAGAAAGATAATAGACTCTCAAAAAAGAGAAATGGTGGGAACTATCTTGAACTAAAAGCAAAGCAAAGGCCATCCAACAAAAAGCAAAAGAAAGAGGCACCCAAAGGAGATAAAATTAAGAAAAAGTTCAAGGGATCTTCCTATGTCTATGGCAAACCAATTATTGATGTAAGGATTATTGCCATTAACAAGAAGGTGGGGGCTTCCTAGAAAAGAAAGATCGCCCATGCTAACATATTAGAGGTGGACAAATATTTTGATGGTGTAAAAGACATACAATTAGTTGTTGTTTTGTCAGAGGTCAATCTAGCTAAAAGTACAAGACATTGGTGGTAGAGATGGACGCCACACACCATGTTTGTGCTAACAAGAACATGTTTACAATATAAAAGAAGACTGAGGTTGAAAATTTGTACATGGAAAATTCCTCAAGATCTAGGATGCATGGAGTTGGCAAAGTGATTCTAAAGATGACATCCAAAAAAGAGTTGACTCTCAACAATGTGCTTCATGTGCCAGAAATTCTAGGCTTTGAAAAATTATTTGGTAAGGTTATGCCTTCATTGATCTCTTGGGGACTTAGAAAATTGTTTGGTAAGGTTGTACAGTTGCTTCATTAACCATGTTAGCTTTCAATAATCGTCATTGTTACAAGTGTGATGCGTAGAAATGTTGCCCTAGGAAGGCATAAAGCCCTCCTTTTATTAGGTTTGTTGTTTATCTCTTACAAGATGAAATTCTTTGAGGAAATATGGGTGGTCTTATGCTTAAGTTGATCAATTATTAATATCAAAATTCCAGTATTTAGGTGAAAAAGGAAATATTCATGGCCCTTCTGAGAGGCTACATAATAAGTGTATAGTAACTTAATGAGTTACCAAACTTAGAAAATTTACTTCATTTTTGTTTCCCTAAGTGAGACATCACCGCCTTTACCTTCATGAGGACTCAAGGTGGGCTTCTTTTACTTGATTGTATAGGTGCTTTCTGGATAAATCTTCTTCAAAGCGAGTCCATATGCCTCCTGAAAGATCTTTAGTGGGTTTTTATAGAGGAGTTGCCACATATTCTCGAGAGAGTCTATAGTGGACTATTTTCAGAGAAGTAATTGCCATGTACTCCTGATGGGAGAGCCTTGTCCTGAATGGAGCCTTAAATATATTATTTTAGAGAACCTACCACGTACTCCCAAGGAAAGCCTTGCCTTGCTCCTGAGGAAGCCTTTAGTGGGCTTTGTAATGGTTGTCATATACTCACAAGGGGAGCTTATACTAGACACTCTTGATAGGGGCCTATAGTGGGCTTTTTTAAAGTAGTGTGCCTTGAAATTCAAGTTGGAAATGATGAAAATAGTGAAAAACAACAAAAATGGCAAAGAAATAGTGAGAACAACAAGAAACTATGAAAACAATGCAAAAACATATAGTAGGCAACAATAGGCATATTAAGGCACACAACAGGGGCATCCTGGCACGCAGGATGCACACATTACGCATATAGATGTGTAAAAGCCCCTAGTAGGCATATGGACACATGCACCAAGCACTCTAGTGCCCATCAAGAGGACGCCCCCATGCCTAGACACAGGCCATGCCCACTCTGTACCCAACCATGGTTGTTATTGTCCGTCTCGACAAATTAGCATGTTGTGGGTTAAGACCATATTCAAATTTATTTTGGACTATTTTTGAGATTTTTCTCTCCAACGGAGGTTAGAACAAGGATGTTGGGTATTTTTGTAAGAATTGTGGGATTTAAATTTACATTTGGCACTTGATTTAAGATAAGTAAAATTCATCTCTTTTTCATGTGGAGTAAACATATCGACAAACCACGTTAAATCTTGTGGTCTTTCATTAGATTACTTTGCAGGTATTCTCTAGTTATTATTGTTTTGTTTTTTTGGATTACAAAAAATTGGTATCAAGAGCCAAATTGACCAAGATGTCAATAATGAAATATAAGGTAGAGAAATTTGATGGAAAGAATGATTTTGGGCTATGGAAGATAGAGGTACACACTCTCCTATGTTAACAAGGTTTGCAGAGAGTGTTAAAGGGTAGAGATTTCTTGCTAGAGATGTTTTCAGTGGAGAACAATAATGAAATTATGGCGAAGACTTACAATACCTTAGTAATTATCTTTAGTAGATAATATACTGAGAGAGGTTGCCATAGAAAGTACACCAATAGGATAGTGGTCAAAGATAGAGAGTCTGTATATGATGAAGCCTTTTACAAATCAATTGTATTTGAAATAACTATTGTACAATTTTCGGATGAAGGAATGTACATCTATTACTCAACATACTGATTATTTCAATAAGGTGATATTGAATCTCATTAGCATAGATGTGCAAGTTGACAATGAAGATCAAGCATTGATTCTTTTGTGTTCTCTACCTAAATCCTTTGAGCAATTGATTACTACTTTATTATATGGGAAACGTACGATATCAATGGAGGATGTGAAGACCTCATTGAATTCAAATGAATTGAAAAAAATGTTCTGGGCAATAATAATAGTGAAAACTGGGAATGATTAGTTGTGAAGGAGAGACCAAAAGAAGGTGAAAGAGAATAGGCCAATATAAGTCTCGAAGTAAGTCTAAATTAAATGATAAATGTTATAATTGTGGTGGAAAGGGGCACTGGAAATGAAATTTCCAAAAACATGAAAAGGTGAAAGATTCAAGTGAATTTTTTTATCAAAAACAGGATAATATAGCTAAAATTATTAAGGATGAGTTCGATGGAGCACTTGTTCTCAAAGTTACTGAAAGTGTTTGTTCCTATCATATGTGCCCATGAGGATTGGTTCACAAGTTATTGTAAACATGATAATGGTAAAGTGCTTATGGGAAACGGTGCATCTTGCATAGTTGTAGGGATTAACACGATGAGTATCAGAATGCATAATGGAATTGTGAGGACATTGACATATGTGCATCATGTTCCTAGTTTAAAGAAAAACCTGATCTCACTGGGTACATTGGATAAGAATAAGGTGAGTATTGAGCTTGAGATAGAGTTCTACGAGTTTTGAAGGAAGCTATGCTAATCATGAAGAGGGAAAACAAGAATAGCCTTTATATATTGTAGGATGGTACAATTTCTGGTGCTTCGGCAATTTCTTCATCACTCAATGATACTACAAGGTCATGGCATATGCAACCTAGGCATATGAGTGAGAAGGGAATGCTAGAGTTAAGCAAGTGGGGTTTGTTCTATAGAGAAAAAATCGAGGAGCTGGATTTTTATGAGCAGTATGTTCTTTGCAAACAGCACAGAGTGAAGTTTAGAATCATAGTTCATAGGACCAAAGGCACCTGAGATTACATTTATTCATATCTTTAGGGGCCTTCTCAAGTTCCCTCAAAAGGTGATGTTAGGTGTATATTGACATTCATTCATAACTTCTCATGAAGAGTATAGGTGTATATGGTGAAGCATAAAGATGAGGTATTTGTCAACTTCAAATAGTGGAGGACTTTAATTGAGAAGCAAACTAAGAATAAGGTTAAACACTTGAGGACTGACCATGGCTTCGAGTTTTACAACAGGAAATTTCAGGAGTTCTGCTATAAAGAGAGGTTGTAAGGCTTCATAGAGTTATTCATACACCACAACAGAATGGAGTTGCAGAATGGATAAATATGACTATTTTGGAAAAAGCTAAATGCATGCTCTTCAACATCAAATTGTACAAGGATTTTTTGTGCTGATGCTACTAATACTGCTTATAATTTGATGAATAGGTTACCATCGATTACTTTAGACTGCAAGACACCAATGAAAATTTGGTTAAAGTCTTCTATTGGTTACTTAAATCTAAAGGTATTTGGCTATTCAACTTATGCTTATGTTCAAGATGGGAAGCTTGAGCTGAGAGTAAAGAAGTGTATACTCCTAAGCTATGCAGTTGGATTCAAGGGTTATCATTTATGGTGTACTAATGAAAGGGCTCTAAGGTGATTATCAGTAGGGATGTGACATTTGATGAGTATGCTATGTTGAAAAAAGTGGAGCCAGGTGAAAATAGTTAAGAGGGCATTAAGGACAAGATAGAGCTTGAGATTAACACACCATAAATTTCGAAAAGGAAGTAGAAGGTAGTTAATTAAGCTAATGATAGCTCATCATCACCTAATTAGCAGCAAGAAACTAATTCACTATCAAACTACCATTTGCTTCATGATAGAAAGAGGAGGCAGATCAAACCACCGCAGTAATTTGCATATACAAATTTGGTAGCTTATGCTTTGAGTTTGGTTAAAGAGGTTGTGGGAGATGATCTAGTCACATACAAAAAGGCTATTTCTCATCTAAATTTTGATAAATAGATAGCTGCTATGAGTAAAGAGATGGAGTCTTTACACAAGAATAGCATATGGGAGTTGGTTGATGTACCTAAAGGGCATAAAATTATTGGATGCAAATGGATCTACAAGAGAAAAGAAGGAATTCCAAGGGTTGAAGATGCTTGCTATAAGGCACAATTGGTTGCTAAGGGTTTTATGTAGATAGAGGGAGTTGACTTTCATGTGGTGTTTTCCCCAGTTGTAAAGTATACCTCCATTTACGTGTTACTTGTCATGGTAGCTTTATTATGGAGCTTGAGCACGTGGATGTGAAGATGACATTCTTACATGGTGAGTTAAAAGAGTAGATTTATATGAGTCAAACAAAAGGGATTCGTTGTTTCTGAAAAGAAAAATCAAGCATGCCTTTTGAAAAGGTCTTTATATGGCTTGAAGCAATCTCCAATGCAGTAGTATAAAAAGTTTGATACATTTATTACTAAGATTGGGTACATTAGAAGTTTCATGATCGTTGTGTATATTATAGGAAGTGTATTGAAGGTCTTATCTTTTATTTGTTGTTTTATGTTGATGATATATTGATTGCCTCTAGAAACATGTTTGAGATTAATGCATTAAAGACTTAGTTCAATGAAGAATTTGAGATGTTGAAGGCTTTGGGCAATGGAATAGGATATTGGGAATGGAGATTGTTTGAGATAAAAACTTTGAGTTGTATTTATCTTAGAAAAATATTAAGAAAGTACTAGAGCATTTTGGAATGGATAAGTCCAATTTAGTTAGTACGCCACTAACGGCTTATTTTAAGCTCTCATCTAATTTATGATTGAGTATTGATGAGGAGATGAAACACATATCCAATGTTCCATATGCTAGTGCATTTGGTGGTTTGATGTACACCATATTCTGTACTAGGCTAGATATTTCACATGATGTCATTGTAGTGAGTAGGTACATGCACAAGTAGGGGAAGATACATTAGTAGGTAGTAAAATAGATTATGAGGTATTTGAGAGGCTCTATGGATAGATGTTTGATGTATAGTCAATTAAACTCTACTGCTAAACTTGTTGGCTATATGGATGCAAATTATGTTGGAGATTTAGATAGCAGAAGATCTATGATAGGCTATGAGTTTTGTGGTTTGGGATGTACTATTAGCTGGAAGGCAACTTTGCAATCATTAGTTGCATTGTCCATAATAAAGGCTAAGTACATTACTTTAACTAAAGGCGTGAAAAAAAGGTATTTGGCTAAAGGGGTTGATTGATGATATGGGTATGAGTTTGATATTACTACAGTATTTTGTGATGGTTAGAGCACCATACACTTGTCAAAGAATCAACTATTTCACGAGAAAATAAAACATATTAATGTGAGGTATTACTTTATCCAGGATATTGTCTCTCAAGATGTTATCTATATTAACAAGGTTAGGACTAATGGTAATCTAGCAGATATGTTGATGAAGACCATTTTGAGAATCAAATTTGAGCAATGCTTGGATTTGATAAAACTTTGTAGACTCAAATGATTGCCGTTTGGGTGAGACAAAGATGATAGATGGAGAATTTCAAATCAAGGTGGAGATTGTTGAGTATGCCTTAAAATTCACGTTTGAAATGATGAAATAGTTAAAAATGACAAAAACAATGAAGAAATGTGAGAAATGGTGAAGAAATGGCAAAAACAGTGCAAAAATGAGTAGTAAATAGCAACAAGCACGAAAGGGCACATAGTAGAAATGCCTTGGCACGCAAGATGCGTACACTGCAGGCACAAGTGCGTAGAAGCCCCTAATTAGCATTGGGACGCCTGCTCTGGGAACCCTTAGTACCAATTAGAAAAACACCCATATGCCTAGGCACGATCAGTTTGCGCCCAGGCATAGATGCAACTGTCCATCTTGGTAGATTAGCATGTTGTGTGCACTCGAGCACAATTATTGAGTGTCAAGGTGCATAGCAGAGGCTTTACTAGCCATTTTTTTGACTCAAATTCATATTTAATCAATTTTCTCCTTGTTTTCGATATAAAATCCCATTCAAAATAGTTCTGGACTATTTTTCAAAATTTTCTCTCTAGTAGAGGTTAGATCAAAGGTGCAGGACATTTTATGAGATTTATGGAACTTAAATTTGTACTTGGCACTTGATCTAAAATTAATAAAATTCTTCTATTTGTTAGATGTAATAGGCACACCATTGAAACTATCTACCTAAGACTGTCCCTTAGCCCGTAGGTCCTGACATAAGGTTAGAATTCTAGCTCGTCTAAAGTGGTATCTCACTAATGGCTCAAGCCCTCCAGAAAGAGGCTTTCTTCGCCTTCCACCTAAGCTGCACAAGAGAGGCCTAAACCCAGCTCTGGGGAACAATCAAGCTTCATAGGGTCTTTCTATCCAGGTGTAGGTAATCTGTGTCTTCATAGACAGGTCTATTTTACTGAGCCTCTCTCTAAGACAGTGCCCAGATCATTATGCCTTTTGTATGGGTCAAAACTTACCCGACAAGAAATTTACTACCTTAGGATCGTTATAGTTATGGCCGCTGTTTGCCGGGGCTCTAATTACCAGCTCCCTTGTCATCAGGTCACCAACTTTCTTAATCGTCCAGCACTTTCTCTATCAAATATTTCAACTTAATTAATTCATTTGTTAAAAAATGTCCAAAGAGAAGCTGTTGGGACAAAATTCTAAAGGTCTTATATGATTGGTCATATAATCATGCTTATATAAATATTTTTTATACAATATACTTTATTGAGGCAATAAGAGGATTGGCTCAATTAACTCATTGTTTTGATAGACGATTAATTGATGGAATTACGAATAGGTTAAGTAAGCCTTATTTGAATCCACGAGGTAAAAAGAACTCTCAGAGGCAATAGGAAGTGCTTATAGGTGTGGTTACTTGGTCAGCTTGATTGGCAGGAAGATAGGTACTCCCCTCAATGGTAGCTCTCGGGGTAGACTTTGGATGATGTTCTTTGAGCTGTCTGGTAATTCCTATTATGAGGACCAACTTCATGCTTGCAACAAAAGCAGAGTTCATTCCTTATTCACTACAAAATATATATACTTTTTTCTATAATTAAATATGTCTAGTAAATAGTAATTAAGTATAGTAAAGAGTTATTTACTACACTTGTGCTACACTTTTCTAGCTATAGACATTGTAAGCCAGGTAAAAACTCAGGTACGCTTTTTCAACCGTGGTAATTTTTTTTGCTACAAAATTATCTTCAATTACTATAAATTTAATGTGTGGTAAAAAGGTTATCAAATAGACTATTATCTTTCACCACAATTCAAAAAGTGTAGTATATCTTAGTTAGTCACCACACTTGAAAAAATGTAGTAAATATTTAAATAATTTCTCACCACAATTAAATGTAGTAAAAATAAAATTTTGGTAGGGCTTTTGAGGAATTTTGCTAATTAGTTTTTTTTTTATATACATAAGCGTACAATGAATTCATTAAGACTCGAACTCCTAACCTTATACTTATGCATGTGAAGATGATGCCACTAAGCCAATGGCCACTTTGTTGCTAATTAGCTAATTTAAATATATTTAATTCATTAATTAATTTTTTGATAGTAAAAACTACTGGAGGCAAAATTTTATTTTACCTCCAACCTTGGATTTTCCTACTATTTTAAGGGACTATGCTATCTAGCTAAATTACATATTTTACAAATTGATCATTTTTTTTTAATAATAATTGCAGTAAAATTTTTATTTTACCTATAATTGTATTAATTAAAACCATGAGTAATTAAGAATTTTCTAGAGGGTTTTATTTATTAATTTAGAATTCAAATTAATTAATTAAATAATTTTTTAATGATAACAATTTGAAGTATTTTTTTACCTTAAATTTTATTGATTAAACATACCTTTCAATATACTTTCCCTTCTTTTTTTAGTGAATTTTTTTTATTTAAGATGATAATCTTTGCTACTGAACTTTCATAAATTTTGTTGTTTTTACTTCACTAATGAAAGAGTGTGGTAAATTATTATCTTTTTGCCATAGTTTATGTAAAATTGTAGTAAATGTAATATATTATTCACCACGTGTAAAAATTGTAGTAAATAGATGTATCTTTCACTACAATAAGATAAAGTGTAGTATTTGATGTGACTTTTACCACAATAGAAAAATCATAGCAAATAGTCCCTTTTTGCTACATTATTTTAATGAAGTTAAAAATATTGTAGCAAAAAATATATTTTCTTCTAGTGGTTGTGAGTGTTATTCAATTAGACTCTCAAAATTCTTCCTTTCTTTATTGCGAGACCACTCTCTAACGGAATTCTTCGTCCATCAATATATTCACTGAGATATTCTTGTTGGAACAACACTTCAATCTTGTTCATCAAGTTCCAGCATTTTTCCATGGTACGTCCACTAAAATTATGCAAGTTACAATATCTTGAAGATCCGCAATTCCTTGGACTTCTAGCATCTATTAGGGTTATTCAATCAAATTTTGGAATGTGGCAACTTGAAGTATCTTTATCCTTTTTGCTTAAAGGGTGTGTACTAAACATTACCTGTTTGGTTTGCTATATGCTCACAGTGTAGTTCTATTTGGAGATTGCTATTAGATTTTTCGCCTTTTGTTTGCTAGTGTCCTGAGCAGTCACCATTTCCTGTGTTCCTTTTTCTCTTATTTTTTCACACTTGGAGTCTTTTTAGAGCTGCAAGGAAATCATCATTTGCAAGTCCTTGTGGCTCATGATATCTCAGGTTCTCTAGAATGTTGCTTGGCATTGGGAGTTGACCTCCGAATATGCCCAGAGTAAGGTTAATAACTTAGGCTTGTGTATGTGCTAACTCTTGCACCATTATCTTTCTAATACTAGAATCACTTATCTTAGTGAATCCTCTTGAGAGCATTGAGGGTGCCCTGACAATAGGGAAGTCATTTACATCGTGTGAATATTGTTGTTTAGTTTGCTTTGGGTGCTCAATGAACTATGGACAATAAGGCCTATTTTTCCTAGAGCATATCTAAGACTTGTTAACTCCTGCATTATGTACTCTCTAAGGTATTCTTAGGTTGGCCTCTCGATCTAGTCCTTCAAGTGCACACACTCTTGTATGTTCGTAATGCTGGTGGAAGTGGCACCATTTGTCTGTCTTCTGCTTCTTTTCATCCTCCCATCATCTTATAAGAAGGATGAAGGATGAGGCCATGTTGTTGACTTCTTCTAGTGGAACAGTGAGCTAGGTAAAGTACATGGACACCCGAGCTTGTTTACATATGTGCAACTTAGTCGCTTATTATGATCACCTCTTTTGCTACGCAATTTGTATCTATCAACTTTCAGTGTTGTCACAGATGAGAGTGAGCTCTTATCCTCACCTCACTCAAGATTGGCTCTTTAGGGGGGTTCCTTACAAGGAAGGACAAAGCACCCTAATTTTAATGATAGGGATATGGTAGCTTCTCCATCTGTTAGGCTATCAAATTGGCTAAAACTTGAACATTAACACTTTTCCATAGATTCATCAATATCTCTAGGGTTAACAACAATGCAAGGTCGCCAGAGAGTGGTGCTTGGTTCATGAACGTTTACTTTGGTGGAATAGGCATATTGGGAGATAACCCAGGTATTGATTGTGATGGTACTCCAAGTTGGTGACTCATTATATTTTCCTACATTGGGGCATCTTTGGATTTCATTTGCATTCTCAATATTCTTTTTTTTCTTTTTGAGATTTCCACAAATAGCACCAAAATGATATTGCTCGAAAATGGAGCTAGGGTCTTTTTCGAAAGACAATGGCATGTCAGTTCTTTGTTCTCCAAAGCACGGGCAGAGAGATCTTTCCCTCTACGAAGTTCTTCACTTTTGAATTTTTTTTTGCAAATGATTTATTGTGTCAAATTTTTTATAAGACTTGGTATTTATAGATTTTAGTCTTAATGGGATGAGGTCAATTAGAATTTGGATTTTTTTTGCCCCTCTTTGTACTCTAATCTCACTACAAAAAAATTTGCTTTTCCCAATGGAATTTTTCGACAAAACATTTTTCTTAGAAATTTCTAAAGGATTTCTAACGGATTTTCATGGGATAAAAGGTTCATTGGAAATCCAATGGAAAAGCATCAAAAATTCGGAGGGAATTTAGCAAGAGCTTTTGAAAATTGCTATTCGATAGAATTTTTGGCAGAAAAATGAATTATATTTTTTTAGAAGGTTTTCGATGAATTTTCCGATATAATTGGAAATTTTGTCTAAATTTTGAATAAATTTTTTTTAAAAATTCAATTTCTTTTTAGAAAATTGGGTTGGTTTCTGATGGATTTTTGGGCAAAAATTTCGTCAAAAATTAAACCAAAAATTTTTTTTGTTGGTTTTCAGTAGACTTTTTGATGAAAATTCCGTTGGAAATTTGATTTTTTTGAAAAAAGTTAGTTTATAGAAATTTCGTTGAAAAATTTTGTCCAGTAACTTAATAAAAAATCACTCCCACCAACCTTCTTCCTTATTTCTTTTTCTGCGCTTTTGAGATTTATATTTATAAAATTATATTTTTTGAAATTGTATTTTTTCCCTTCATTCGTAATTTTATTATTTTGTACTTTTATGCTATTTCATATATAAGATCCATCAATCAATTAGAGGTGTAATTGAATAAAGGTTTTAAAAAATAATTAAAAATTTTAATCTCCAATGAAAATTCTTGAATTTTTGTCGAAAAGTAACAATAAATTTATTAGTAAAAAAATAAGATTCTGATGGAATTTCGAGGCAATTTCATTGGGGAAAAAAATAATGAAAAATCCTAGTTTGTTGGAATTCCATCTGAAAAGTTTCCCTCAAAACTCTTTGTTGGAAATGCATCGGAATCTGATTTGTAATGAGGTTTCTTCCGACTTAAAAAATTTCGTCAGAAGTCTATCGAAAATAAGTCATTCCACCGGAAATACGTCTAGGAAAAGGCGAATTCTTTTGTAGTGCCTTGTCTTTGGGGCTCTCCAATTCTTGTATTTAGTTAATTAATTTTAGGTCATTGAATCATCTTTATTTAATTTACCAAATTTATCATATTGTCAATTTTTAGCCATATGAGTCACTAATTTATTTATTTATTATTATTTTTTTTTTGTAGGGGTTGTTAGAACAATAATTTTAATTTTCTTTTATACGCTTGGTGACGTCCCATACCGTGCTATCTTGGTCAGCCTACAAAACACGAAGTTTTACTGAGTATACAACAAAAGAAAATTACTTCTTTGACGGCAGCAACTACAATCTTTGATCAAATGACAAGCTGCCCATCCTAACAATCACGATTGTGAGAAATCTCCAGGATGATTTAGGACTAGTTGTTGAATCACAAACTCGGACAAAGCTTATTAAATCACATATGTATATACAATGTAGCATTATATTTATTTACAGACAACAGAACACCGCTTGTGCAGCTCTACCTGCCAAGACGACATTTCACATGCATAAGGGAAGGTCTCTATTTACAGATATTGGTATAGAGTTTCAGTTTGACACTGTGGTAAATTTTTCCTAACTACATACAGAAACTCTTTATGCAAGACACAACAACTGAAGCCAATTCAGTTTGATGTTTAGTATATCCATGATTAGCCCTTCTTATAATGTGTAGTGTGTGATTTGGTATGACCTTGTCGAACTCCCAGGCATCTTCCAACCGGACAACTTTATCACTTGATCCATGGATTGTAACAACCCTGAATAAAATTTTCAAAGGCTTTATTTCATGTGGAAATATAAACTAATCCTCAAAAGCAAAAGCAGCACCAGAAAAATCATGGAGTCATACAAATTATAAATGAAAACAAACTTATATAACACTGAAACCTGCATCTCTTATCAATTGAAAGGCAAACGTCGTGCATGTTTATGTTAAGTCGCTCCATCACACTCTCCTTGGTAGCTCGATAATCTTTCTCTACACAAACAAGACATTTGATGGTGCGACATCAACTTCAATTTGCATTTAGCGCTTCAGAAGATATAAAAAAGAGAATTTTAAGATGCATGTTAGTATGGATGCAAAAAATTTGTCACCTTTATTCTTAAAATCTATAAATCCATCCTTCTTTATTCTTTCCATAAAATCTGCACCCAGACGCTCTTCTATGCCTCTGTCCAGATAATAGCGGCCAGAAACATTTACCACTGCATCTATATCATGATATTTAGATGCATATAGGAGTGCAATATTGCCACCTACAGCAATGTATCTCATCGGTAAATCCACTTGAACAACACTAAAGCCTTTCCCAACAACCAAAAAGCGGAAAAAGAATAAGAACAGAAGACAACCACATAAGCTAATTTGCAAAATGATATTGAATCAACAAGCAAATCTATGCCAGGAGAATCAGTAATGTGTTGGGAGAAATTAATTAGCACAAGAAGACTCGTATTTAATTTCATAAGTGAAGAGGAGACTGCTCGTTTGAGAACATGTTAGGAAGCTGGTGATCTTCAAATACAAGGTTTCTTAATAATAAGTCCAATGATTAAGAAGAAACACATCATAAGTGGTTTGATCATGAAATAAATCAGTATTAGTACCTGAGAGAGTTTTCCTGTTTGCATGGTATATGTTCCTTTCAATAGAATAGTTAGCTTAGGGAAACAAAAGAGACATTTGGATTATTCTGCTTTACATTTGGATAATAAGGTTGTCTGATTGGTAATTTGAGTTTAGCCTTCTTGTTTTTCTTGTGCAGAAATGGACTGCTTTGGTTATGTAAGCGAGACTGAAACACAATGAACTAAATTTAGTCCACAATTACAAGTTGATGCACCTTTACTGTGTCCAAGAAGTGCAGTGATTTTCCGGTTTGCTCTATTGAAGTATTCGACAACAGCTCGTATGTCTTCAGTCTCTCTGCAGTAGTTGCCAAGCTGAAAAGAACCTTCACTTTCCCTGGAGAAACTTGCAAATGTCAAACAAACTTCTAGTTATCAATGCAAGTAGAAAAATTCTGAAGTCCATCAGAAGAAAAATTACAGAGAAATAAGTGAAGCAGAAAGCTCGTAGCCACAAAAGCAGGAAAGGAGTTAGATTATGCAACTATAACTGAATATACTCGTTCACTCTCACTCGGTCATATTGTAATTCATTTAGCATTCAAAAACAATGGATGTAGATGAAGTCTATGTAATTTCGCAAATGTAGATTTATACTTTACAATCCCAAAAACTTACCCGTTGCCAGTGAAATCAAAGCGAAATACACTTATTCTTGCATTCCCTAATGCCACAGCAAGGTTCCTTATAATTGGTTGGTCCTGCAGATTTAGATATATAAGCTAAATGCAACATACCCAGGGAAAAAAAAAGGGAAAGGAAAGGAAAAAGTACTGCCATCCTTGGTTCAAGGGGCTGACAAAAACATATGCAAGCATCAAAAAATTAATGTAATTACAAGCAGCTGTTTAAATTGGAAATAGGGGGAATCTACTCGAATGCATTAGTGCATGAAAACAGAGAGATCTAGTCCACTGACCTTCGTGCATAGGAAACCATGGCACACGATTACAATTGAATCTGTTCCAGCCTCATTCAGCATACCAACTAGTTTTTCTCCATGCTTGTTCTCTATTATTATTTTCTGCTGCATAGCTACTCAAAACATCCATGCATACAATATTATAACCGGAAAAGCATCTTGCAATCGAGACAGATTCTCCGTAATTATCCAAGTCAATACTCGCACAAATTAACTGTTCTTTGTGCAGTGTGGAAAGGAAGGAAGGACTATATGGGAGGCGAGAGATCAATCTGGAAATCTGGATTGAAATCTATTTAATTCAGCAAAGGGCATTTACCCTATAAGTCAGCATCTACTAGCCACAGGAAGTTATTGCAGGAAAAAGAAATCACTCTAATGTGAAGACTATGCACATAGGAATAAACTAAAAAGAACTTTTAGAGTTGTAAACAAACAAGGCAGTGAACTTTGAAATATTGAATTTCCGCAAATTAATCAGTTTTTAACAGTACAAATGAGTTGGTCAGGTAATCCATGAAACTCCAAGGTACTAAGTTTCCATTTGCTCAAGCCCAATCAAGTTTTTTGTAGTAGAAATGGATTGTGATATGTGTTTTGTTTACCCAACATAAGAAAACAATCCCAACAAAGAGCATAAACAAATGGAAAAGTAATTTTGAATACCATCAAGTCGAAAATATGGTGTATTCAAGATGTTATTACAAGAAAATCAAACAAATGAATGAATAACCATATTACTTTATGATTGATGAACTTGAACATTGTTAGAAATATAGTTTTTCTTAAATATTTTTCCAAAATATGGTGTATTCAGTCAGATATACATGAGGAAGCATCTCAACATTTCATCCATAAATGCTCAATGATAAAACAGAGGAACCTGAAGCACAAAATTCTATAATCATGCATTATGAAGTTATAGGCCTCAAAAATCTAACTTTTTTTTATGAAAAACGCGCCCCTGTACGTTCGAACACGCAGAAATGCATTAAGACAGATTTCAAGAACTAATATTCACCTGGGTTTTGATCCATGATGTGGGTTTTGCTGAATTGGTGTCCCTGTTGAAGAGAAAAAGAAAAAAAGAAAAAAACTGATCAGTGGGATTCTTGAAATTGATTAGAAAAAGGAAACGAACAAAGTTCAACAAATTATGCAAGAGAAAATTTCTTTACGATGGTTTTTAGTTCAAGGTTGTACTGAAAAAAATCTAAGAGCAGAGCAGAGAGCAAAGACTTTTGTAGGCTACTGAAGACGGCTATATTTTTTAAACCAACGCTGCTAACGAACCAAGTCAAATTCAAATCAAATGCAGAAATAGGGAGAAAAAGGTTTTTTGGGTCCCTCCACTTTATAGAATATTTCCATGGTCTCTTTGTCGTAGATTTGTTGAAAGAAACTTATATCTTTGATTTTATTTTATCAATCTTCGGAAAAAACAAAATATTTTATTTTTCTGAAAAAATATTTTTTTCTCAAAATTCTTTAAAATTTTCTAATCGTGTAAAGATATACATAATCACACACTAATGTTATGTATTTTTACAGTATGTTTTTAAAAATATTCGAATTATCACATGCATTAATAAAGAAAATATATTTTTATTGCCAATCATATTGGGTTTATTTGTTTATAAATTGGAGTATTTTGTCAAAATATTTTTGACAAAATAGTCTTTGGAAAGTGGGGGTGAAGAATGTGGTGATTTTTTGTTTGTATTTCGAGTAGTATGTGGAAAATGAATTGAAAGAAAATTGTTTATTTGTTTGTGTTTAGAAAAGGTTGAAATGTCACATCAATAACTTTTTATTAGATTGATAGAATGCAATTAATATTCTAAAATTATTTATGTATGTGTATATACAAATTACGTAGGAAGACAAAAAATGAGATGGTTAAACATTGGGGAATGAATAGGAAATGAACTGTCAAGTATTTTGGGCCTCTTTGTGTGTATTTTGGATAGGAAAATTGGAGAGTGTAATGAGTTATTTATTTGTATTTTGGGAGTTAGAAAATATTTTGACAATTTACAAACAAACAGACCCATCTTAATTCAATTATGTAATTTTAATTGTTATATAAAAACAACAACAACGTATAATATAATGCAGGAACTAGATTTGAAATGACTAAGTAATTAAACAAAAAATAGATGCAAAGACAACTACAATATA
>JACGDI010001560.1:407742-418916 GCA_014898725.1 Jacaranda copaia | reverse complement strand
CATCCATTGGCAGCAGTCACATCCGCTGCCACGTATGATCATTGCTGAAAGGTTTAACTTGTCTCACTTGCAACTGGAGGTCGATTCATGTCGACCAGCCCTGGATGATAAGAGTATGTAGGCGGCCTTCAGGTCGATACGGGTCGACCACGAGGCTTAGCATACTAGGTCGATACTAGTCGACCAGGCTAACTTGCCTCTGGATTTAGTGGACTGCCTCTTTTGAATCTGGGCCTGTTGGGCCTACTGGATTATACCGTATCACGTTGGGCCTCGTGGGCTATCTCATTTGTAGAATGGCCTATTGGACCTATTGGGCTATCCCATATCAGTATGTATATGTATCTCCAGAATAGAATTTGCATATTTTTATTTTTTTTCATGTATTGCTCAGTTAGTTAATTAGTGTCTTCAATGTTAGAAATCAAAGCACAAATGCGTTCAAATAGAAAGGCATGATATACGCTAGCTTTAACCCAATATACTTGTTAGAAATATGGTTTTTTAAAATATTTTTTTTTTCAAAGTAAAATCAAAATTTAATTTTAAGTAGCAGATTGTAAACCTCTGAATCTTACAAAATTTTGATCATTTGAAAAAGTAAAAATTACAAAGAAGGTGCAAATAGAATAATGGGTATTAAATTTACTCAAGTTAACTCCATAATTTACAGCTCAATAACAGTATAATAATAAATGATAGGAAAGTTTCATTCTTTTACTTTATAAAAATCATAAAGTTTCATAAGAAAGGGGCTTAAAGTGATTATCTGAATAAAATTACGAGACACTTACAAACATTAGGTGTGGTTGGTACTAACAATAGAATAATTTTATACCACTTGATGATGGTTACCTCTAAATATACTTTATACTAAAAGTTAATATTGCCTCACTATCACATTCAAAATTGTTTACTATCGAAGAAAGGGATTATCAAGGCAAAATATGGAGGAAAAGTATACTCATTTAATTCACCCTTCGAAAAAATGTTCAAATGCTTTATTTTTGTGAACTCTTTCAAAATGATAACTAACATATTTTTATCAAAGTCACTCTACTTAATCCTCTTTGGTTCCATTCATACTTCCATCTATCTCTGAGTACATAAAAATTTATATTGCGCATTTGATGCATTTTTGTGATATAAAATAAATCATAAAAGTAAAATTATAGTATTGAAATAGAATATATAGTTGGTCTTCACGGATTGTGTTAGAGAAAATAAGAGAAACGGAGGGGGGAAAAGGCGAGTATGGGGATAAGTAGTTATTGAGGAGTTATGGTATGATGTTTATCAAATTTTAATCATGACTGGTCATTTGATTTAGTGACACAAATTTCACAAATAAAGTGTAAGGTTGAGATTCAAACCTAACGAACTCCTAATGCATGTATGTATAAAAAAAATCATAAACTGTAAGTGCATTAATTGATTGAGTGTTTGACCTAAATTCTTTTTCTAGTTATAACTTTTTTTAAATGATCATGACTAGTTTCTAACTACCTTTAATAGGATTCGAACCCTCTATCAATTTGTTTACAAGAAAGAGAATTTTCCACCAAACTATCCATTCAACCCCACGCTCCACCCTCTTTTTTTTATCATTGCAACTTATTGAACTATATAGTGAGAAAAAGGCGACTTACATTTCATATCTCTTAAAAAAATGCATTTTAGAATTAAACCCTACAAAACAAGGAATAAGAGATGAAATAGATGATCCAACGTGAATATTTTGGCCTCCAACCAGCTATCAGGCATAATTTGTGATCTTTCAACAAAATTTATAGTACTTCACCCATGAAAGTGCTTTTATACAAGCACTTTGATCCACAATATTTCATCAAAACACTTAATTTTGGACTATTTGTGGTAATATTTGCCGTTGCAAAACTTCTGCCTTATCCTTGAGGATTATTCTTTCTTGCCAATACTTGTAATAGTTAAGTCACTTATAACAATCAAAGTCGTACAACAATATGGTTCCGTTACAAGAAAATTATAAATAATTTGCACAAAATAAAAATTATAATCTTTCACTTTCGCATATTGTGATGTCGTCCGACATACAGCCAATCGACATGATGAACTCCTCTATACTTCATACTACATGTAAAGACAATCCAATTATTATTATTATTATTATTTGTAAGTGCACTATAGTTAAAATTAGAATCATTAAAATGCCTACAAATGGTAAAGAAAAGATGACATTTATATTAGTGCACTATAATTAAAATTAAAATCACAAAATTACCAACAAATGGTACAGAAATGAAAAACATTTATGAATGGTGGATGATGATGTAGAGAGTTGGAGAGTCAGGTACTCCGATTGATTCAAGTGTTTTGGGCTTGAGATCTGCAACCACGAACACACGTCAGCTAGCCAAGAGGCTCTCGGCGATGGCACTCCAACACTCAAGTTAGTTTCCAGTGGATCAAAGAATATAGAGAGAATATGTAGTGAATAATGTAAATGGCATTACCTTGAGCGTGGTGGTGCTTGTAGTATTTATAGCCTGCTGTGGCGTGATTTTACCCAAGTATCCTTACTAGGCGTACTTGATTTTTTCCACGACAGGGGATTGGGAATCATTCCTTACTCAGATCCCGATATTGTGCCAGATGGCGCAATCTCCTGTTTTCCCGGATAACTATGCCAGTAAGAGCACGTCCCTGCCAGAGTTGTTAGCGGGATTATTGGAGTTGTTGGTAGCGGTTACATCCGTTGGCAGCAGTCACATCAGCTGCCACGTGACATTAATGTCGAGGGGTTCAACCTGTCCAACTTGCACCCGGAAGTCGATTCATGTCGATCGGACTTAAATGCTAAACTTCGAAAGTGGCCCTCAGTCGATACGGGTCGACCGCAGGGCTTACCAAATGGGATCGATACAGGTCGACCAAACTAATGTGCCTTTGGGCTTCATAGGCTATCTCTTCTGAATCTGGGCCTGTTGGGCCTACTGGATTATACCGTATTATGTTGGGTCTCATGAGCTGTCTCATTTGAAACTGGGCCTATTAGGCCTACTGAATTATCCTATATCAGTGGATAAAACTTTTGAAACTATACAAGCAATTCTAAGAGGTCATTGACTTGAGAAAGCAATTTCTAGGAGCCATGCGCTGTAAAATTTGGTGGGGTGAATTTATTAACAATCGTAGTTTTTGATCACACTCCAGCACAATTTTTTCAGTCATCTGTAATAATCGAATTCGAATTCAATTATCAAAATTTAGATCAGAGTCCGACCCAAAATCATATAGAATTTTTGTTAATTTATACCATATTCGAATTCGATGAATATCTGAAATCAATGAAAAAATCCGACCTGATTTTTTTTTTCTTTTTTCTTTTTTTGCTTTGTTGAATTTTACAAATATATTGTATTTATAAAATAAATATATGTCATATTAGAATTATTAATAATTTTTATTATATATTAGTTCAAGAATTAAATATTTAAATATTAAATTCCTATTTCACGTTATATTGATGCATATATGAATTATTATATGTTATTATATTTGATATTTTATTAATATTCCTCTTATTTTTTAGATTAAAAACTCAATATTAATAGTACAATATAGACGGTAATATATATTAAGTCAATATCATATATAGATTTTATTTTAATATCTTTATTAGTATTATATATATAAAAGTATTAATTTAATAAAAAAATATTAAATTTCAAATTCGAATCTTTAAGGGATCAGATTGCTTAATTGCATATTCGATCCACTTATTTCGAATTTCAAATATTTATAATCGGATCTAATCCATTGAATATTTTAATCGGATAAAAATCCTAAAATTCAGATCGAATTCGGATTAAAATCCAATCCATTGATAGCCCTACGTTCACAATTGGAAGATAATGTGAGGAATAACCGGGATTAGCTCCTTCTACAATATAAATTTGCAATTTGTGGTTTGGCATGATTTTGGAGAACTCTGCAGCATCTTCTACTGGGATAACTTCATCGGCTGATCCATGAACCGTCAATATATACCCTTCATGTACACATTAATGCCCCAATCGACAACCTTGACCTTCCACAGAGTTGTGGCTTAAAATAATGTACAAGGGAAGAAAGGATCATTTGAAAATAGTTCACCTAAGACATGATCAATTTAGTGTCAATCGCAGAAAATCGAGTAACTTATCGACAATGAAATTCTTTGTGCCGGCATCATCTATCTTGTATTTCTCCTCAAGTGACTTACCCAATTCCTTCGCCGTAGCAATTGGGTTGTACACGTTATAAAGCGCATTTTTCAAGCCATCGAGGATATAATTCTTGCACAAGAAATCTGCACGATTCCATGCATTAACTGCAGCTATAGATTGCATATCCGGATTTTCTCCTAACACCAGGTGCTCCTCATGCAAGATTCTTGCCAAGTTAAGGGTGGTTGGGTAGAATATCATCTTTTGTTTCCACCTTTTGAAGTCATGCCATTGAATTTTTTGAGCTTCTTAGCATGTCTCCTTGTAGTGGGTGCAAGAGCAATTGAAGTGGTCTGAACTCCATTACCAACACCAACAGCGTTGGACTCAGCATTCGCAATATTTGTTGTCTCACTATGTGATGCCACAATTAATTTTTTTGAATAAAAACAAATATCACACAAAATTAACCTAGAACCTACAACAATATAGGGAAATCTTGGAACTTTTATGCAAAATAAAATTCTTTTTCAATTAAGAATGACGAAAGAAATATACTCCTTCTAACTTATTAGTTTGTCTAAAGGAAATTGAAATCATTTTCAACGACACAAAAGAATGTAAATAATAAAGTTAGAAATTGGTGCAAAGTTAGACCAAATACCAAACTCAATAAAACAGACTAGAAACGAATAATGAATCTATTATGAGCCTTACACTTTAAATGAAGTAGCCAAAAACAGAGTAACAGTCATAGACAAGATTTTCGGCTACAAGACTGAATGTTTTCCTACACTTCACTTAATACACACATAAAGTATACTATCACATAATAATTAGACAAAATAAAATAGTGAACACATGAAAACACTTATTCAAGCAGGGGGGCCACGAAGCTAGTTTCAAACCAGAGATTTGCAATCAAAGATACAAACATTAAATTATTGCTTTGCAACTAAACTGGTGCATATTTCATAATACTTCTAGATATCTAAATATGATTTTTACTAAAATGGAATTTGAATCTAACTAAAGACACATACAGAATGTTAATTTTCACTAAACAATATGCTTTTTGCAGAATATGGATAACACCAGTATTGACACATAAATAAAGTCTTAAAATTGTTAGGAAATAATATGTTGTGTGTGTACTTGTGTATAGAAATTAGAAGTTTAAGGATCAAAATTTAGTTTAACACATATATATATATATATATATATTTTTTTTTCTAGTGTGCAAAGCTTAAAAAAATTAATACCTAGACTACCTTTTGCATATATATGAACAATATCAAATAAAATAAGAAAGTAAGAGATCCTACTTGAATATATTAACTGCAACAATTGAAAGACATGAGTCAAGGTTTGTTGCTTCAACAATATCTTTAAGGGTTTATTTTTCCCCCTATGGTGCCAAAGGTCTCTAACAAATAGCTTCCAAAGATACAACGACTCTTTCCAATCTAAGGTAGCACTCCAATTGAACAGAACGGCAAACTAAATTAATTTGAAACTCTTTTTATGCAATGAGTAGTGAAGTGAAAGTGCATGGTTTAATGCTCAAAAAATGCTAATATGCTTTTTTCCTTCTTCTTTTCAATAGAGTTCTAGACACTCCTATTTATAGTTGTGCAATGCAATTTTGTTGATAAGACATAATTCTTTGTTAGGATCATAATTCTTTCTTTTAGGAACATAGCTATAAGATTAAATCCTATATATAACTCACTCTTTTAATAAAGAGTCACAACTCTACTAAAGAGTTAGGAGCTTAAGTTATAACTCTAATTTTTTAGCTAACTTTTCTATAGAAGTATATCTATCGAAGCATAACAAAAATAAACTTTAATTATTTTATTTACACACCCATGCCTTTTTTTCAATGTAGATAGATTCATTCTATCCACTACAATATTCTTAAATTATTTTTCACTTTAAACTTTCAATTATTTAATTTTGATATATAAATATGCTAAAATCTTACACTATAATTTTTTGTCGAGTAGCCTCACTATCAAGCGCTAAGTTTCTCATTTACATCTCTCATCTCTATCTTGGTCTTGACTATATTCTTGATTAGGAACCTCTCTCTTGATCCCAAATGTTAATTTTGAGCTAATGTTTTATTGCATTAAAGTATTACATTTCCATGTATTTTAAGGATAACATTTCTATGCTTTTTCATTCAAAATCCATACTCTTTAAAGTTGATTTCAGAACAAGGGGTATAATAAGTGTAAAAGTAGATAAGTAGCATAAACCATATGTCATCCATGAATAGAAATAAAGGATATTAGATAGAATTCATTTTTATGATTTAAATTACATCAAATGAATTACGTTGCGTCATCGCATTAGAAAACGATATTTATAATGTACACGTCAGATTAAGTTATCGCATTCAAGTCTATCCTTAGAAAAATTGAGACAAAAAGCCAGCAAAATGTATGCTTGAAATGAGTTATCTTTGTATTTTTGGCACTTTTTTATTTATAGAGTATTATTTCTTTATTTTTATATTATTTTTCATGAATATATATATATATACTACGAATTTTGAAAAATAAAATGATTGATTACAATGCCTCGCATTTGATATTCATTTGATCATTTATGTCTCCTTAAATAAAAAAACAAAACAAAACAAAATAAAAACGGGGGACAAAATTAGATGCAGTATGTGTGTTGTTAGGTCAAAAGGCAGTTTCGTTTAATCCACCCAAAAATTATGGACGTAATTGTTTGTAGAAATAGTAGAAGTAATCCTTTGTGGTCGTATTTGGCGGCTAAATATAGCAAGACAATAGGATTAATTTTCTCATGGGCCTGTCGCCTCGCAGTCGCAGTTGCATCCACTAATAATAATAATAATAATATGGTACCTTTTGTTTGGGGAAAGATGCCCATTGCCCTACAGTTAATTTGAGCGGGACCACTTGCTTATTGGACGTACCATCTCATCTGGCTAAGCTGGCTAGGGTCAAATTCTAGGAAAATATAGGTTGGACATCGCCACTCATGTGGATGCGTGCGCGTGTATATTTATATATATTGAAGTTATATATAAATTATTGAGACATATGCATATATATATATATATGTATATAATTATATCAGTATTTTATCTTGCAGCATCATCAATTTTGATCTTATTGTGTGTGTACTCATGGATCAATTCTTGGAATAATGACAAAACGGTAGCTTTTGTGCGAGATTAATTAATTATGTTGTTATTAAATAAAAAGGAAGAAGAACAGCACAACAGGCAAAATTAAATTATTTACATCAATATCTCCGGCACGCACCATAAAGGCAGCACAATCCATCGCAAGCAATTGCACACGTTCTGATACTCCCATCTTCTTGAGCCCAAATGCGAACATCCCTTTCCTTTCCTTTCCTTTCCTTTCCTTTTATGGTAAAAAGCATACATGGTTGTCATTATTTTTGGCAAATTTTATATCCATTATATTATTTAATACGTAACTTAACGATCAAAGGACTTAACTAGAAAAAGATCCAACTCTTTACTCATGTCATGTCGGATCAATTTCACACTTCGAGCTTACCTATCATGAAGAATTGATTATTTCACACGACACGAATTTTTCATTCACATAACACGCACCCATACCCATACCCGTTTATTTGGTGCTATTCAAACTTCTAAGCACCGTTGAGCAATTGAGTGTTTCATCTAAATTCTTTTGTCTAATTGTTACTAAGTAAGCACGTGTCTATGTAGTGCTGAAAAAGGGCACACCACACCTCATCTCTCCAAACAAAATGCAGTTGAGCAGTAAACCCCTTCTAAAGAAGAAAGTATCTTGGCCTCCAACCAACTTTTAGGCGTAATTTATGGTCTTCCAACAAAATTTTAAGTACGTCGTCGCTCATGAAATTGCTTTCATTCAACTACGTTGTCCCCCAATAAATTTGTTGACGAGTTTGGTATCAACTTACTCTCCATTATTTTATCAAAACACTTAACCTTAAATTATTTGTGGTAATTACTATTCTACCCTGAAAAAACACGTGTACCTGTTTTCTTAAAGCTTCTGTATATGTTCTTGCCACTTTCAGTAGTCAAAACAATACAATAAATGCGGTCCCATACAAGAAAATTAAGAATTATATATAAATAATTTGCATAATATAGAAAGTTATAACCTTTAATATGCCGCACATATTGTGACGTGCCCAACAGATTACCAATCCACATCATGAAGTACTCCAGTTCCTAACATTTCATACTACCATGTCTTCGATGCAATATATTGAAAATAATTTTAATAATAAAATATTTTATTTTATAATAATATTTATTTTACTTTGTGTGATTAAACAACAGGTAATATTCTTTTATATTTTAAAGTAAAATTATAGTTAAATAACTTAAAATAGATATTTTATTTCGACGTTAAATTTAAAGAAAATTTTTATTTGAATAAATTTTAGAATTTCAAGAGTTATTAACTCTAAATTTATGAATTATACATACGTTTCTAAAATGGTAAGATTTTAAAATATAAATGAGAAACAAGCAAGAAAAAATTCAACGGAACATTTTATTCAATTCGTTTTTTAGATTACCTATATATATATATATGTATACATGCATATTTTGATATTATAAAATAAGCAAACATTTTAATATTATAAAATAAGCAAACTATATTTTAAAAATATAAAGTTTTTTAATATGATCTCTTGGTAATGTGGAAATTATAGCTACAATTTTCATAATACTTGAAATCTTGAAAATGTCAATTGTTTGTTTATAGAGTAAATATATATATATATAATCTGCTGGTAATTTTATTTATTATTTGATCACCAATTGAGCACATACTTAATTTGTAACATGAAATATTTTAGAAACTAAATACTTCTTAATATAACTCCAATAAGTAAGATTAGTTTATTTTTTTATGAAGTTGTTTCATCACTTTTATCAAATAATATATATTTTGTAAATGATTATAAAACAATAAACTAACTTTTAGTATCAACTTCATATATAATAACATATCAATCTCTCATAAATTTATTTTATAAACATAAAATTAATGTAGAAATAATTTGATATGATGCTTAGTTTTACTCAAAGTTTCTTAATCTAATTACATCCAAATATTAGTACTCCATATACAAATATATTTTAATATAAATTCTTATGAAGCAAAAAGGTGCAAATAAATACACCCAGTGCAAATATTAAAATGCACAAAAACAATTTACTCAAGAATATAAATTGATATAATTGATTATTTTAGATGGGCATCATTCATCAAGCTTTTTAAAAATATTTTCAACTATGTCAATCATAGATTTATGCCCTGTAAAAAAATTATTTTGGATAATTGACATTCAATGTTACATTATTTTGTTATTGAAAAAGACTAAAATAATTTTCTTATATATATATATATATGATGATACATAGAAATAGATTTTTATCATTTCCTCAAATTAACTTTTAGCTATATTTCATATTTATGGTTTGTCTAAAAATATTTTGCATGTCTCAAAGATAATATTTTAAAAATAATTAAACTCATAAACCTTTGATAAATTTAGGCTTACATAGAATTAATGTAAAATTATTCATTTATGAATTTCTAACCCTTTATTGAGAAAATAATAGTTTGGTGATATATTGAAACATGTTTTTATCCTTCCCATAAGGAGCGGATGAGTAATTGTACAATTTTTTAAGTAAATCATAATTAATTTAAGTTAATCATGATTGATAAACTTTTTTTCTATTTATAAATTATATTTATTACATAAACTATCAAAAATATTACAAATATATTTAAATTTCTAAATTGTTGAGAAAATAATTATTCAATTAAGACATAAAATAATTTAACAATGTGTCCTTTTAATTAGAAAAAGTGTTTGTATCTATATAACTACAAAACAAATGATGTATTATTTCAACATACCTTTTCTTTTTCCTTTTTAAAATAGGGGCCACAAACCCACTCTACCATAAATTATAATGTCAACTCAATCACTTGTGTTGACATAACTTAGTTAGCAACTACTTTTTTAAGTTAATTTTTGAATAATTATTTTCTACAACCATGGAGGCTGGCTTTGCGAGTGGCACCCATGGTTGCCACCAGCAGAGGCCCCTACGAGTAGTGGCCATTGGCGTCGCTCACAGAGGCGGCTACGAAGAATAAAAAAAATTAAAAATAGATAGCAATCGTCGGCCACTATGACTACATTGGTCATGATGGCTAGTAGCTGAATTTGGGCGTAGTGCTGCCATGGTAGCCCATAAAGTCGGGAGACATGGTTGGGGGAGGCGGGGTATATTATGTCATTAAATAATTATTTATATATTATCATATATGTATTATATATTATCATATATGTATTATATATTATTATGTACTATAATGTATATATTTTTATTATACATATAAGATAATAAATGTATAAATACAAATATCTTATAAAAATATATATGTACATAAATATATTATATATTTTCATAAATATACAATATTTAATTTGAAATAAATAATTAGAAAGCGAAAAGATATAAATAAAAGTTATTTAAATTTATAGATAAAATTTTAAGATGATGTGGGGGTGGGGGTGGGGGTGGGGTTTATTATATAAAATATAATATAAAATATTTATTTGTTAATATATATTATGCATAAATATATACATAAATATATTTATGTATTTATAATGTATTATATTATATATTTGTATTTGTAGATATATAATATATAATTAAAAAGGAATAAATTAGAAAGATGAATAAATAAAAAAATTAAAAATAGTTTTTTAAGTTTAAAAATTAAAAAATTGGCATAAAAGAGATGAAAAAAAAATATAAAAATATATTTAAAAAGAATAAATAAATAAAATTAAAAATATATGAACAAATTAAGAATAGCATAGTCTTTATACATTAAAATTATGACTAAACTGCAACAAGTCACGAAGGGGAGGCGA
>JACGDI010001560.1:397294-407642 GCA_014898725.1 Jacaranda copaia | reverse complement strand
CACACAACTACATGTTCTGGAGTATTAAACAAAATGAGCCACTATAGGAAGGGAGCCATATGTATCATGCTGTTGAAAACTTGCAATCACACAGATGATAAACCACTATATACTTGTGATCTAAATTCACAAGTTCATAGAAAGTCATAAGCTTTTGAAACTAGTTGGAAGATTTCTATTCAGTGCAAGAAATGATACAAAGAGTTTATAAACAGCAAGCAGAAGACAGAATAACTCTCAAATCATCAGAGTTCAAATTATAACTTGAAAAGGCTTCACATATTTGACAATTCAGACAAGAATGGTTGCCAGTTAGAGAAGTTGGAATTTCAGAACTTTGACCAAGATTGGAAATTACTGGAATAATTTCTCACTTGTGTTTCGGTTATTCCCATGTTCTTGAAATAGCTCTAGGTGAAGAAATTCATCTCAGATGCTAAAATCTACTGTTCAGATGCCTTTTCTTATGTTTACCCTCCATTTTATTTGCTATGATTCATAATCAATAGAGGTGAGATATTTTACTTTCCTTTCTTCATATCTGCAGTTAGTCTTAATGTCCCAACCAATGCAACCATGACCTTCCACAGAGTTGTGGCTTAGAGATAATATACAAAGGAAAAATGGAAAAGTAGAACATATCAAACAAGGGATTTAATCCCATACGGAACCTTTGTCTCTGGAATGTCGCATCATGTTGTTGCCTAACATGATAACAGCAGGACAAAGAACCCTTCCAAACTCAGATCTCTCATGAGAAAGTCACCACATTAACAAAGAATCAAGTACTACACGGATTCCAGAATAGCCAATTATATAACAATCAGAAAGTGAAAGTTTTGGACTGTAGGTTTGAGATTTGAAACAGGTGATAAGGGTCAACATAAAGGTGATTCTTGAACTTTGTTCCTGCAGAAGGTCGATAAATATGCTTACCTGCATTTCTCATCAATTGAAAGGCATGCTTCATGCATGTTTGTATTGAGTCGCTCCATCATACTTTCTTCAGTGACTCGATAATCTACTTCTCCTGTAAAAACAGAGTAGACTTTACTCCCTGAAGAACGTCATGTGCAATTAATAATATCCAGAGGGAAAAAGGAAAAAGGAAAAAGACTTGTACTGTGCACATATACTCTCTTGCCCTTCTTAATGAAACATTCATCTATTAGAGATATATGTATCTCCAACTTAAGGCAATGGAAAAATGTGCCGTCTGATATCAACAGATGGCGAATCAGTTCTCCACCATGTTAAAAATACTCAGCTCTCCAAGAAAAGTTAGACAGGAATCATATCATTTTCTATTGAAGTGTTCTATAAGTGGAGCTGAAAGCAAATCCTTCAAATAGACATTGATATTCCAATTTGATCCTCTAGAATAGCTCACAAACTCAAGATTAGGTTGTCCATGTCCATGCTCTAAACCAAGTTGAAGAATGAGATATAAGATAAGCTCCATAGCAGATGTGGAATCAACAAATAGGGTTGAACCCCTAATAATGAAGTTCACAAAAAACTATCCCCCCTAATAATGAAAATTAACAGTTGTTTTTGATCTGGACTGGGGTTGGAGAAATTGAGTTTCATTTTTCTTTTTCCAGGCTGCACTTCCTCTTACTGAGAAGCTTACCAAGATCAAGTAGAGTAGTATCCACCTAGGGTTCAGGACTGTCAGAAAGTTTTGGCAGACATAAAATAAAACATTATTTACAAGAGATAAATGGAGGGAAGAGTTGAAAAACTTTAGGTAACCCATGAGTGATATAGAGTTCTTTCGAGATATATTTTTCCTAAGTTGCAGACAATACAGAAGCATTAATGTATTAGCAACATTTTGCTAGAAGAACATAATCTCCAATATCAAGCAACATAGTTATGCTCGCATCGAAAATCATGATCTCTAATATGAATTACACCTTCTGAAGAGATGCAACTAAAGTAAGCACATGATCACCTGTTCTAGTTTTAACATCAATGAATCCATCCTTCTTGAGTTTTTCCAAGAAAGTTTTGCCCAGCCGTTCTTCAATTCCTCTCTTGAGATCATAACGACCAGAGACATTTACCACAACAGGTATATCATGATATTTAGATGCATACAGAAGGACAACATTACCACCTGCAGTACGAGGAAAAAAGAACTCATGGAGAATCAAAAGGTCAGCATGTTGAAGCGCAAGCACAATTGAAAGTTCCATGCAGCTAACTCTGAGAAATTGTAGACTATGGTAACAAAACAAAGTTTTTAAAGTGGGTTGACAACTAATTTCCATCTGGGATTTGTAAGGTTCTATTTTCAGAAGCGAAAATTGGCACTTTCAAGTGGAATCTAAATCATCCACAGGTGGACAGCAGTGTGACTTAGTCTCACACAGTCACACCAAATATAAATTGAAGAAAAACGGAACTCCTAGCAAAAATAGTAAAAAAGAAAAGCCTCAAGAAGAATGCTTTATTGCTGGACTAACAGAAAACAAGATAAAAGCCCATCCTCAAATTTAATTAAGTGCTCAATTATATATTGCTGTCACTACATATTTGTTGTCCAGATTGGGTCATTCCAGCTTGTCAAAAATAAATCCACCCCCCACCCCCAAACAAAGGAAAAAGAGAAAAAGTGAGAAGTAAAGCAACCTCAAGAAGAATTCAATGCATCATCTCTAAACTCACTGAGAATGGCCAAAATGCCCATCCCTACCATATACTTGGCACACTAAGTCACTAAGTCATATCATATTACAGATCACTAGAGATTGTTGAAGGGTTGATTTAGATTTCCTTTAGATCGCATGGTTAAGAAAACAATTACAAATTGCAGAAAAGAAAAGATAATTCATACATGCACACATAACATTCACATATGCACACACATAGAAACACATATTCTATGTGCATCTACAGACCACCAAATACACAGACAAAAATAAACACACATGAAGACATAGAAGCGTCTGTACCTTCCCTTTTTTTTAATTTATTTTTTTTATAAATGAAATGAAGGGGTAAACTTGATGAGTGTGGAAGGCGAGAATTGAATGAAGCATGAGTTATATGGCAATTATAAGAATGATCAAAATAGGTGGCTGGTGATCCGACTTGGCTCCAGATGTAAAATCATTTCGGGAGGACTAGGTGTCGCAAATTTTGGCAACTCTGGTCAGACAACATTGAGAAAGGAAGTCTTTTCCATGTTCCTAATGGTTATTGCAGCATTACAAGATATTAAGATCTAAATATTTGGTATACCTTTGCTGTGGCCAAGAACCACAACTGTTGAACGGTTTACTCCAGCAAAGTGCTCAACCACAGATCTTAGATCTTCAACCTCGCTAAAGTAGTTGCCAAACTGAAATGAACCTTCACTTTCCCTGCAAATCAACTAAAAACATGAACCAGGAAATGGAATAAAAAATTACCAAAGAATTGAGTGATAAACAAGTTTCACAAATTTACAAGAGGATAAAATGTAGCAAACTAAGAAGTGTGACATGTAGAGGAAAAGGAAAAAGAATTAATTTTCAACTGGGAACATCAATTATGTATAAATAACTCCAGCATTGTGTTTCACATGATCAAATCTTATAGAATGTGTATCATGCATTTGGTAACAGCTATCCAGAAACTTTTCACACTGATTTTTAGTTATGCCTGGTAACAATTAATTAAAGTCCAATGTTAGTTTTTGAGCCACAAGAGGAAGGAAGCAAATCATTAACTGAATGGAATATTACCATAGCCTAAATTGTTACCACAGTTCCTGGCATTAACACCCCAATAATCACATGTGCTTGCAGAAAAAGGGTTTGGATATGCATGAGGATGGAAGGAATAGTCTAGGTTGTGTTGGTCATAGCATCCAGCAAACAAAAAGCAGAAATGGGGGAAAACCACACACTAGATATCTAATTTTTGCAACCTTTTTACAAATTCAATTGGAAGAACTTCCGCAGATGCACTCAACGTGCAGGATGACCGATTGGAGATTGCCAACCAAGGCTTCATTTCTTTCAAAGAGGGGGGGAGGGGGGGGTGAGCACACAAATGTAGAAACTGAGCATTTCTTGAGAATTTTTGGCCAAACATGGACAAAAATTGAAGACTACAAGAGTATATCTTCCCCATGGATCAAAACAAAAAGGACACTTTCAATATTTTTTTGTTGAGTCTTGTCTCTTAGAACAAGGGAGGATTTCTATTTTTTTTCATTAGATTCTATGTAGGAATATGAAGACTGAAAAAGAAGGTCTCTTAACTTGCATCCATTCTCCATTACACAGTCTCTTTCTAATTCTTTAAAGCTATTTATGGTGCCGTAATTTTATCAATTGATGTAGTATTCATAATTAATCAAATAAAAGCTAAAATCAAGTTCAATTTCACTTTGCCCCATTGTACTTTCTTAATAGTGCAATTTCCACCTTCTTTTACATCATCTCTTGCCATCCAAGATTTTTCAAATAGTTAATCACCAAATCTTTTGAATACTGCAACTAATCAACAAAAAAGTAATCCTTAATAATAAATGTAAAGGAGAAAAGGAGAAAAAGAAAAATATTTAAATGATAAAGTCAGTCTTTGTAATATTTTAGTCACTAAAATGCACAATCCAAAAATTTAGTAATGTTAGACAGTGACAATAGTGTATAAAATTAGTAATTTTATTCTTTACAGCTTTGAGACTACTAATTAAGCAGCTTGATGCTATTAAACATGATATGATTAAATTTTCTTGTGGTGTTTGGCATAATCAATTGGTTATCTTACTTTTTTTTTTTTGGCCAAATAAAACAACCAATTTAAGTCCATCCAATTATACAGTACATTCATGTAAGAATTTAAAAAAAAAAAAAAAAGTCTTGCTTTAAATAATTATCAAAAAAAAAGTAAGACTTTAAATAATTAATTTTATGAATTCAAATTTCATTTAATTTTATGTAATACTATCTAAACTTTTTTCTTGAATACACAGAGAAATAACTACCTAATCTTGATAGAACTACATATAATGATATCACTAAGAAGAGTTTGAGAAGAGGAAGAAGAGGGTCAGAGACTGAGCATTTTTCATTGTTTTCCAAAGAATTGGCAATTAAAGTACTTCAAAAATTTGAATCAGACAATATGGTACAATAGAAAACAGGGGACAAAACTTTTTCGCTATAATATGGGTGTGTAAAGCCCCAAAAAGAGGAATGTTGAACAGAAAAAATAGACAAAAAATAATTAGAATTAGACTTTTGGTTGGAAACAAACACTAAAGAATAAAGATGGAAAAAATAAAGAATAAGAAAAGAAGCATTGACACATATAAGGAGGAAAAAGAATTGAGAATGAAAAGCAGAAAACAGACAGAGAATAAGGCAGAAGGAAAGAGAAAAGAACATTAAATACAAGGGAGAGAGGAAGAGAGACAGAAAATAATTAAAGTTAGAATTCTAGTTGGAAGCTAACACGAAACAATGAGGAAATAAAATTGAAGATAGAAAAACTAAAGTAGACAAAGAAAATAAGGAAAAAGGAAAAATATCTACCTAACCGAACTACCTAAGATGAATTATTAAATGTGGAAGTAGAACTCATTCAGTTATTCAGGAAAAAGTAAAGATTCAAATCCACAGAGCTACAAATGCACCTTAGAGGGCATGCAATAGCATGGAGTCACTCAGTAAAAAGAAAACATGACATTTAGGATATACAATCTTTCCATGCACCTCAGAAATGCGTCATCACCACCAAGAAAAACAGCAAAAGCAAAAGGTGGTCCAGTTTCTCACCATTAACCAACTGATGCCATCCCATCATAATAAGACAAGGGGAAATAGAAAAAGTACATGCAACTACATTTTTCTCAAAGAATGCTAAAACTTATTCTTTTAGTACAAATTTTCTAGCAGAAAATAACCGGTGAATAACCCATGTTTTAAGACCTCACCCATTTCCTGAGAAATCAAAGCGAAACACACTGATTCCTTCATTTTCTAATGCAGCAGCAACATTGCCCATGATATTATACTCCTGCAGATTGAACGAACTGAACTAATTAGGCATAAACAGACAACCAGCTGTGACTCTGAGCTACTTTTAGAACTCAATAAAAGTTCTCCAAAATCAAGACTTACATCTTGGGACAAAAATCTAAATATAGGATGATGGTATTCATGAGGCTTGCAAAAGCAAGGTGATGACTTCATCATTAGCATTATTATTGAGGAATATTAGTGTTTCTGGTGCACCCAATTACATCAACTGTCTTTTGCCAGATATACACCATTGTGGGGTCACTAGTTGGATGTCAAATGCTTATGCAAGATGACTTTAGCATTGGTTTCTATTTACAATGGAAACCCCACATCATACCTTTCATTGTAAAGATTCCTTTCTGCAATCGAGATTATCTTTTTGGAAACTCTATCAATAAAATAAAACTAACTACTAATTGGGTTTTTTTGATTTTTTACTTCTTGGAAAAAATAGATGCTTCTTGAAACTACCTTGCAGGAGGCCAGGCATCTGATACTCGCTACTAATTTAGACACTTGGATCTAAGAATGCAATTGAAAATAAAAGTCAACTAATGCAACCGGGGCAGAACTGCTATGCTCTAGCAATATTTAGACCTAGCTGTTATCTGAAGACAAATTGGATGTCCATGTACTTGAATAAGCCATATGCCTTCATGTACACTCTAATCTTACATTACATCTTTTACCACATAGCTACCTGCATGAAACATAGTGTCCATACAGCAATAAAAGAATCCAAGACTAAATTATCTGTGTGAAAATTAAACATTCTTCTTAGGGATAAAAAGACTATGAACCTCTCATCAAGATCAGGGAGTAGGGGGGAGAGAGAGAGAGAAGGAGAGGGAGGGAGGGAAAGAGAGAGAAATAGATCAAACCAAAATAAAATATATAAAAATGAATGAAAGAACCGCATGCTTTTGTGCCTAGACCAGCCATAGGTTTAGAAACGTACGTCTCAAAGTATAAAGAAAGAGATTAAAAGTTGAATGCATCTATGCTCAACATAGAAAAAATGCAACCTCACATACAAACCACAACAAATTTTTAAAATTTTTTCCAATTTAAAAATTGAAACACGTAACTTCTTACACATTTTCACCGAACATGTTTTCGTTTTCATTCTCAAAACACATTCTCCAATAATTTATATATCTTCTCTCTCTATTATCATTATTTCTATCTCTCTCTAACCACAACCTGCTAAATCCAACATAATCATTACTTTTTCAACAATCTATCCAAAAACAACTCATTTTCACTAATTACCTTTTCAAATTTTGGAAATGATGGAGTTTGTTCAAATTTTTCAAACTAACTACTAAAAATGAAAATGAAAATAAAACCGAACAGACCCTAAGTTTTCACTAGACAAAAGTTTATTTTGTTGCGAATGAACAAGCTATTGAGGAATTGTCCATACATAAAATCATAATTATTGATATGGGCCTTTTCCATAAAAAAGAGAATCTTGTGTTACAATAGAAACAAAAGTGATGTGGATTATTCAATAATCGAAATCGATTTGCTTTACAAAAAGAAGATATCAATGAACTTCTATGAAATGGTTAAACGGGATTCAACCAATTGTTTTGATTGTGGAATATCATTGAGAAATAGGAATCCGCAGGAAATATTTTTAAGAACTATTCATTCTCTACAAAACCTATAAATAAATTTAACTTAAATGATCTTATAATTATCATGATTTTAGCATAAGTAAATACAAACAATTTCATGAAATTTCTAACAATTTGACATAATACAAATACACATAAAATGGTTTCATCCAATCTGCAGTTTAGAACGGGAGAGGAAGCAGCCTCTGATAGAAAGTCTAACAATTTCTTTTATGCAAGGAGAGAAAGGAAAAGGAAAACAGAAAGTTATTGATACTTGGGAACTAGCATGTGAATGAATATCTAAAATTCAGGCAATTTAATCACAATATAACCAAACCATAAGGAGGTTCTCAACCTTTGAGGATCTGAAACCATGGCATAATATCGCAAGTTCTGCTGATCCAGTCTCATGCAAAACACCAACAAGTTCTTCACCACGCTTGTTCCGTATTGTTATTTTCTGCTGCATGGCTGCTGAAACATTGTTATTAATATAGACTAGCAAACACCAAAGAATTACGGGCAAACAAATTCGAACAACGGCCGCCATCCAAGAGTTTAGACTTTTTCGGCTCTTTCTGGCAGGATGGTGAAGATAGAGGGGATAGGCCTTCTGTTTCAAAATTTGAACAATTTTTTTCTAAAGACATTATTCAATAATTCCACCATCCAAGTCAATTTCCACCAGCCTCATGATAAGTATACAATGGAAAGAAAAAGAATATCGGAGACCATAAGATGTATAGTTTCTTGACTATTACCAAATACCAAAGGGAAACTTCCAAGGAAAAAGATAAAGAACGACTTTGGCTTCTTGGAAACCTTCAAAGTCATAATTATTAAAAGACTTTGTAAAGTTATTCAAGTCTACGGGTCCCTGTAAATGACATGGATTGTTTTGGCATCTTAGGAAATTTCAAAGCTTGTGTACACGGTGAATTGGTGGGCAATTTGCTATTAGATTAAGTGACAAAAAATATGATTGATGGCCTTGCTTTTTGCTTATGTTGGATCCAGAGTGCTCATCACAATCCTGACAAAGGAGTCGCTAAGAAAACCAAAATTCATTGTACTTATGACTTGGTAGCGAGACTTCACCCAGAACATGCCACAAAATACCCTCCCCACCCCCTACCCCAAGCATATGCCGTAAAAAAGCAGTCACAATTTAGCATAGCCTTTTCAACTTAACACAGAAGGATACACAGTACTCTGACAACAAATCAGCCAGGATGCAATTTCACCATTAAATAAGACACTTCTCTGATTTTGGGATATAAGCAATCAATCCTGACATTTGTCTCCCTTTAACAAGTCATATAAAAAAATTATTCCTGATGAAAGCAGCTGCAAACTGGGCCTACCATTAGTTGGTTTTTCAATTGATTTTATTTAACAAGTTATCTGAATATTTGCCCATTGTAATTGTTCCCACTTGTACTTAACTTAGGCAGTGATAGTTATATAATTGGAATAAGCAGTTATCTTAACCAGGTTAAATATTTACATCGCGCTCAACTTTTCGACTACTGATAGCTCATACTGAAAATGCACAAGGCAAGGAGCAATAATATTATTTTAAGAAAACTAAAAAAGAAAAAAAGAAAAAAAGAAAACATAAATACTGGTGCTGAAAAAGTCAATCTTCCACAGCCATCAGTCTCCATTTCACCAAAATAAATGTCTTTTTTCTTTTTCTACATGTAATTACAGTGGAGATCAGTAAATTAGGAGCCGTAGGGGGGAGATCAGTAATTAGGAGCCGAAGGATTACTCTTACCTGGGGTTTGAGCTATGACGAGATTTCTTTTGTATTTGTATTTGATGCAGTGGCTGCCCGAAGAAAGTTTCTAACAAAGCTGTTGATGAGAAAAGTACGGGAAAAGGGGATTCTTTCATCGAAGAATCGTGTTTGGTAGCGCGAAATTCGAATATCTTAGCATATTTTCACAGCCAATTTTTTGATCGTTAATTAAAAAAAATCTTTAAATTTATTTTTATTTTAATATTCAGTCTCTATTTAAATTTTTATATATTAAATTGTTTATTTTTTCACAAAACTTAAGAATCACTACCTATCTCTTTTAAAATGCTTTCCTTTTTTTTTTTCCTCCTAAAATAGACGACTTCTCTAAGCGACCAAATAAAAGAGCATGAACCATTCATCTGCCATTTACGCTAGAAGAAAAAGAGGAAAAAGAAAATATATCCAAATTTATACTATTTTCTGCGACAATAGAAAGAAAAACAGCAGCAACAAGAAGCGAAATACAGAAGAAAGTGAGTGAAAGAAACAAATGTATATTTTCTGCATTTACAGTTTTAAATGTCATAATTTTTCAGTATTACACTTATTTCTTGTCTATTTTCTCATATTTACGATTTTTATTCCTTTTTTAGCTGTTAAACACTTGAACTCATTTGATATAGATATATTTTTTGTTGCGAGATGGGAAGTTTCTGATTTGTATTTGAAAGACATTGATATGGGATAGCCCAATAGGCCCATGTACAAATGAGACAGCCCAAGAGGCCCAACGTGAAATGGTATTATCCAGTAGGCCCAACAGGCCCAAGTTCGGAGGATTCAACCCACTAAGCCCTGAGGCAAATCACTTTGGTCGACTAGTATCGACCCCATATAAAAAGCCCCGTGATCGACCCGTATCGACCTGAGGGCCTCTTCCAAAGTCTTGTGAT